>QFDV01000618.1:12241-39064 GCA_003315845.1 Lactarius trivialis
ACGATCGAGGTTAAAAAAAAAAAAAAAAAAGAGTAACGATCGAGCTAACGCCGCTAACGATACCCAAGCGGGAATTGGCTCCGGATGACATAAGGTTCACACGGGTCTTTGCGAGGGAAATAACAATCGTAGCCAAGATCGTAGCAGAACTTCTCGCTGCCAACACTCCGGAGAGAAGGGATCGAGGCCAGTGCAGCCTAAGGGCCAGGGTGCCCGGCAATGATCGGCGGTCGACCTACTCACGATGAGCAGCTTGTGTGGGTTCTTCGTCTTGTTCCTAGGTGTTCAGATAATGAACTACTATACGTGCCTCTCCGTATTGATGTGGACAATAAACCAAGGCTCCATCCTAGCGTAAGTGTTACGATATGAAGCAGCGCACATCAGAATTAAAGCGTGAGGGTAGACCTTCCCTCCTACCATATTGTACGCCAGCGAGTGATATGATGACGAATCGTCTTGCGTTGTGAAAGTGTCAATAATAATTTACGAGGGCGAGAAATCACAAGAAAAAAAGAGAACAATATGAAGTACGACCCGGGACTGGAGGGGACTGGAGGCGCTAGTATCGTATCCTTTTCGTCCTGGTCGAACTCTGGAACTTCGATGTCTCTCTCCGTAACCGCCTGCAAAGATCCGGGCGTTAGCGATATGATAGCAATGTAGTAAAAACACCGGGCGACGCACCTGCTCGCGCGCTCCCGCTCGACTTCGCGCCGCTCGACTTCCTCCTGCGACAGCATCTCCCACCGCGTCTTGAATTCCTCAGCTTCCGCCCAGTCTCTCCACACGCTCCGCAGCACCCGCGGGCCCCTCCCCTCCTTCGGCGTGCGACCCCAGCCGAGCCCCAGGCCAGTCTTGTCCTTCATGACCCCGAGCGCACTCTTGTCCTTCGAGCCGTCCTCTGCAGTCGCGGCCTGCTCCATCGGAAACCCACCGATGACGCCCCACTCGATCGCGTCCTTCTTATGCTTCATGAGCTCCTCGTGCACTGCGTGCGCGATCAGGGGCTCCGCCTCGCCCGCGAGTCCGAGATCGAGGCAGAGCTGGTGCGTGAACTCCTCTGGCGTGAGTCCGGAGCGTAAGTCCCACTCGATGTGGTCAAGCAGGTGATGGTTGTCCACCTGCACGTCGATCTAAAGCGTTTTTGGCTGGCGGGTGGGCAAGGCAGGCTAATGAGGGGGGGAATTCGGGACGCACGCTGAGAATCACACGGCATTCTGGGATCTCGTCTCCGCTCTGGCCGACACCGTCCACTGCGAGCTCCATGCTGCCCACGCCATCCTGATCCTCCAACTGGGCGCGAATCTGCGCCGCGACGGTGTCCGCCCACGGCGCGGGCGGTAGATCGAGATCCGCGCAGAACGTGCGCGCGAACTGCTCGGGCGTGACGAGCGACTCGTGTAAATTCCACACGAAGCAATCACGGACGCGGTGCGTTTCCGTCTCGAACTCGACGCGAATCGGCACGAGCGCGACGGATCGCTGAGCCTGCTCCGTGAGCCTCTCCTCCGTGCTGGCACGCGATGTGAGTTGGGTTGCGGTAGTAGGAGCAACAGCAGGCGACTCACAAGTCCACGTGTTTCGTCGACGCAAAGGGCTTCGCGATTATGAAGCGCGCGGGGGGTATCAAGCCCAAATAACTCTGATCCAGCTCCGTCCGCGACGCGACCGCGGGAGGCGCGGGAGTCCCGCCGGCCGTATACATTGTGGCACCATTAACGACGCGAAGCGCACCGCGCGCCGCGCGAATGGCGGTGCGCGTCCCACCGCTCGCGACGAAATCTGACCCGTCCGAGTCGACCTCCCCCGCATCGGGAATCTCATCTCCCGAGCCAGGGTCGGCGTAGCTCACGACGCCGCCGCGTCTCGGGCGCGTCGAGGTGGACGCTGCTGTCGTGGTCGCAGCGACGGTGGTCGAACCGGAGAGGATGGGTTGCACGAGAAGCGTCGCGCCAGTTTGCAGGCGCGAGGCGTAGGTCGATTGTAGGGCCTGTAGGGTTGTTGGGAGAGGGGCCCGCAGCCTGGCGCTGCGTGGGTCGTTCGGTGGAGGGGGGTGCGACGCGGCCATCGCGGCCAGTGATGGTGGCGGTTGATACGCGAGAGGTTGAATGTGTGGGACTGCTGCAGGCGTGGGCGTGACTGGGGCAGCTGCAGGTGTGGGCACAAGATTGCTACTTTTTGCGAGACGGCTGCGTCGTGACCCCGTTCGCGGGGGAGGGGTTGAAGATGTCGACCAATTTGCGATATTTTTCTGGTAGGCTGCATGAAGGAGCAGTTGTGAACAACGCAGACAGATGAAAAAAAGACGAAAGGAGTGATGAGCGCTCACCACTGGTGCGCTGCGGTGTTGGAGCAGCATAAGCCTGATACTGGGCGCCACTGGCAGCATGAGAGAGCTGGCTAATGGTCTGCCTCAGCTGGCTATCGGACATTGTTCCAAATTGTAGAGTATTGAACGTTGGTTGCAGTAAGCCAGGAACAGGTGCCGGGCGCTGGTTCGAGTCCGCCATAGCTTTGCTGACAGAGTTGCTGACAGAGTCGACGTCAGATTCGGAAAGAGAGTTGGGGACTACAATCTTCGACCCGCACGAACACGAGGGCGAGTTGCGAGAAACGCGGTAACGTCTCGGAGGTGGTGGAAGTGGTCTGGTCTCAAGTGCGGTTCGACGCGTCTCTCCTTCGCCTAGCCCACTATGCTCGCCGTTCAGTTCTCACTCGACTCTCTCTCTTTCGAGCTTATTCGACTCTTCCCCAACCAAGCCATTATCGACGTCTTACAGAGATGTGCTTCGCGCCTGGGTCGGCATCGTGGTCGTGTCTGCTTGCTCATCGCCCTCCAGGTCTCAAAGAAGTCCAACACGTAAAGTGTGTTCTTTCCAGGTCGCAATCGCCGCCATTCACGAACGCGATAAGCCCATTCGTTGTGGGCAGGAGGTTATCAGAGTACGCCCCGCATGGTCTTCTCTCGACCCCTTTGGGTCATCAGTTGCGTGGTATTGACCACCGCATTGCCAATGGAATAGACCTTTTCCTCCAGGGAAAAGAATACGTTTGTAGGCGGTCATCACTCACATATCATCTTGGACAGGACGAAGCATCGGAAAAACTAGCCTGTTGGCACTTTCAAAATTCCCTGGGATCGGGTGAGCGTGCATCTTCCGAAAATGCGCGATCCCGGTCTCATGCACTTTCTGTCACGGACGGCAACGAACCTTGTCAATGCGGGAGTCGCGTCCGTATCTAACCATGACATCCAAAAATGCGCTGATCTCCGCCCCGCGGACAGATTTTACTACGGTTCGACAAAAATATCTGGAGGGTTTGCATGTTCCATGTGGCATTGAACTTCATTATGTTTTTTTTTTTTTTTTGGAATCTGTTATTGTGCACCGCAGGGCAGATTACCCCACGTAGCACTTCACCATATAAATCTCGTTCAGCTTCGGGTTTCAGTTGCGTTCCGTTCATACCTTAGGGGGATCCGATAGAAGCTCTGTATCTCAGCCAGGCACTCAGCGTTCTGGTGGTTAGAGCCCTCTAGACCTCTAGCCTCCTGAACTGGCCGACATCCTATACTTTCCTTCCTCACTGCTGTTACCCTCGCCAACTTTCCGACGCCAATGATGCGGGTCAAGCACAATGTCATGCCGTTCCAGTCGACTGTGAGAGTCTGGCCCACCCATCCGCTGGCCCTGCTATCGACCTGGACTCCTTTACGAGGGTGCCGACGTGCGGTTTGCCCTCGAAGAAGTCCCCTACAATGCGCCAAGCCCGACCGGGAGAGCGCCTTGATTGACGCCCTCTACGAGGTCAGCAACCCTGAGCATCCAAGGCGCGTCATCCCCAGGCACGCTCGAACTCGTGAGTGCCTGGCTTGCATACCATCCTCCTCCATCTCAACGACAGAGGCTGCTTGACGGTCTCCGATGTGCTCGCGTCTCACTCAAAAGCCAACTCCTCGGCGCGTCATACCAGCTCCACCGGAATGCCAAGAGATAATCCGCATGGTCAGCTAGGCGCTCCCCGCGGTGATGTACACCACACACATTGAAAGCTGTCGTGCCGACAACGTATTTCGCCTCCACCGGGGTGATGCCGGAGATACAACGCAGGCGCTTTTTCGGAGGCGGCGTCGGGAAAACTCAATGACGGCGCTGTCGAGCCGCGTCCTGCGTTGGCTGTACGGGACGTACTCATTTGATCATGCCGCAACTATCAAGAAATCTCTCGCGGTTGTGGGCCTGAGGCATCTGACCGCCTTTCTGAACTTCGCTCGCACGCGAAAGCCGCAACCTTCACTGTCGTGCCGTTGAACGGTGGCGGGCACAACTCGAATAACCCCAGCACTGATGGGAACATCGGCATCCAATTGTGGTCGCCCACTTTGGAGACGCTTTCCTCGACCTACAGTAATTTACGGAACATAGAAAATGCAATGATCAAGTGCAATTAAAATACCCACTTTCGCCCTTCTGTTCCCAAATCGTCACTCTAGTGATGACATAGATTTATATTTTATTTACTTTCTGTGAGAATAAAAACGACACGGCTGCTAGTAGAACACCCTTTCAAGATTTTAAAAAAATACAGTTGTATTCCATGACATACGTCTAGGTGTAGGCAGGTCGCGTGACATACAGTAGGAAGGGGTCCAGCAAAGAGCGGTTCAGTAACTAGGCGCTAACTCGGACGGGATGGTCCAGCCTGATTGGATGGTCCAGCCAGGGCTGGATTGTTTATCAAGACCAGGGTTCTCAGCAACTCAGCCAAGTTCGGTGTTCCTAGACCCGTGACCTATGGAGCACAAAATCAGCCAACATCGAACGTGAATAGATACAAGTCTGACGAACAGCATCCCACCCTGGGACGGCAGGGAATCCAGCACCGCCGCAGCCCGTGTTAGAACCCATTTGGATGTCGGTGAGGCCCCCCCTTCCGGTGCCGTACAACCAGATATTGGCCATACCAAGCGGGGCGTTGTTTTTCTCAATGCGGTAGGAATTTATCAGCGCGAATATGCCTGCCACTGTCTGGACATCGACGATCAGCTGGGTACTTGAGAAGCAGTGCGGAAGGGGTACGGAATACGGAAAAACACACCGAAACCGAGCAGGACGTGCCGCTCACGTAAGCGCGTTTGCCATTGAGGTAGATTGTGTAGTAGACGGCTTGCGCGGAGATGTCGGGGTAGCCACGACCATTGGGGCTGCACAAAGTACAAAGTAAGAAAAGAAAAGGCCACGGAAGCGAGCGCACTTGTAGGAGCCTTCATGTGTGTTGCCGAGCTGCCTGATGTATCCGGGCACCATATAATCCTGGTAGGGCGGGCGCGGAAAGTATTTCGAGAAGCCGCCTCCGCCAAGATTCGCCGCTTTCTCGGGACTGGCGCTTGTAGTGCCGCCGACGGTAGTGACATAGGGACCTGTGAAGCATTGGCGGTCTGGTGAGCGGCTTGTGTAGCGCTTGGAAGAGATGATAGAACGTCGCACGTACAGGTTCCAGGGAAACTGGCTTTGAACTGAACATTTCCCAATTCGTCGTAGCTGCAGTCCCCAGCGCCGACGCCGTTATAGCCGCTCGCGACGAGGATAGTGATGCCACGCGCACCAGCCTGTTCGAACATGGCGCACATGCGCTGCGCATATTCCTCCGGAACACTCGTTTCGTCACTGATAACGTATGACATACTGACGGTGTGTGGGGGGTACTGCTGATCGATCAAGTTCCCCAGCAACGCGAGGAGCGCGTCTCCGATGAGTGGCACTCCGCTCTCCGACTTCTTTATACCGCCAGCGACGCTGTAGAAGGCGGGCACGATCGGGAAGCTGAAGGCTGTGGTGTACTGGATGGCGACGCTCGCGTCAGGGCTGGGGTTGTTCGAGTCGAACACGGCGCCGTTCAACTGCAAGACGGGAATGTTTGCGACTTTCGCGTCAGAGCGATAGGCGGCCAAGAAGGAGTTCAGATCCGTCGGGCTCATGAATTGATTCGACATGCCCACAACCACGAACGAGGTCTCGGTATCTGGGAGATCATTTGGGATGGGAACAAATGCGTCCGTCTTGTACAGCCAACGCAGGAACGACGGCATGACTCCTAGGCCGACTGGACCGTCGGCGCGGTTTGACAACGCCGTCATGAGCGTCCCCGACGCCTCCTCCGCCGGTGCTGCCTCGAAGGAGTGCCCGCTTGGTATCTCCGACATCAACTGCGCGGAGGCGAAGAGTGTCGCCGGCACGAGAACGTCAATGCATGAGAGCAATTCCGCAGGGATCGAGTAGCTGATCGTGCGGATTATCGTCTCGTTCGTCTTGACGTTCCGGTAGAGCTGGTATGACGCGCCGAGAAGTTCGTTTGCCTGAGGCACGAGTACGTCGGAGACCGTCAGCCAGCCGCCGCCGTGTGTTGACATTGAGACGGAGGAGGGTGATATGCCGAAATCCGCAAGCCAGCCACTTACGGCATCGAGCGTGTCTTGGGACGGCTTGACAAGCTCAGCAACATCCTCCTTACGAAGGAATGCACCATATCTGAAACGAAGCAGGGACACACGTGAATAAAGGCGTGAGCGGAGGAGCGGTGAGGATGACGCGCCTGGAATTACTCGGGTTACTGACCTCGAGGAGGGCGTCAGTTAAGGCGCCCTCTCGGTCGGGCCTGAGTGCAATGTGGAGGTCGAAAGTGGTGCCAGGTGATGGGGGGCCCAGACTCTCCCAGTCGCGTGGGACTTCTTCCCAGCGGTGCTTGATCTGCAGGTTTCCCCAACGTCTGGTGGGAGTCGCGGCGGCGAAGTCTGCGAGGGCCACAGCAGCGAAGAAGGAGAGCGCAGAGACTCGGAGACAGGAGTACCACATGGGTAAAGGAGGTCAGCCACGAACGTGCAGTTCAGAAGGCTCGAAGTCTAGAGAGCCCGGGCCTAAGCACCAGAACGCTAAGTACCTGGCCGAGATGCAGAGCTTTTATGTTGATTTTCACCATCCTAATCGAGGTCGAAGCGTACCACGGGTCCCACTGAGGCATCAATGGAACACGACCCGCGGCCTCTGCTCCTGAACCTCTTTGGTCCGGTGACTAGGCTGAAATAGTCGTTTGAGTTATTTTTGTCGCAGTCAAATTTGTCCGCGGAGCAAATGATCTACACTGGTAGCCCTTCAAGCTTCAAGGGCTGTAGATCTTGAGCAATTCTTTGAGCTTGGGGCTACAAGTTGGCACAAAGTGATGGCCTGTTCGGGGCACACCTGCCAAAAAATTTAATTGTTGGGACAGTACGCAGATGGGCAAAATTGTTGACCGGTGTGCAAATCCAAAACGGAGCAACAAAAATACCCATTTCCTACTTTGCTTCCATGGCCAAATAGGTTGAGCCAGAGACAGAGGGACGGCTCTGCCAGGCCCACTGAGCTGAGATGCTGGGATCATGGGCCATGGATGACCCACGATGTGTAGGACTGCCAGTGGTTCACTCCGATTAGGAAGATAAGCTTGCTGACGCTGACGAAATTACGATAACGTAGAGTGCGCTTCGCAAGACACAGCCAAGAGATGGAAGGAGGGGGCACGGTGCGTGAAGGAGTCTTGAGTGCCCGGCTAGCGTCGTCGTCGTGAGCGGGGGTGGAATGGGATGGGGGATGGGTGAGAGGAGGTATCGAGAGTAGAGTGAGAGGGCACGCCGCCGCGACCAATACAACTCCTCCGTTTCTGAGGAAACGCGCAACTCAGCGCAACAGACGCTCTCGCCTCCGCCGCCGCCCACTGGGAGCCTGAGCTCCATGCTGCACACGCTATCCCAATCCTCCAACAGGGCACGAATCTACGCTGTGACGTGTCCGCCCATGGCGCGAGCGGTAGATCGAGATCCGCGCAGAGCATGATGGGCGCAAAAACTGCTCGGGCGTGACGAGCGGCACGTGCAAATTCCACGCGAAGCAATCGCGGACGAGTGTCCGTCTGGAATAGGTGAGAACGCAACGGGCCGCTGAGCCTGCTCCGAGGCACGTACGCACGCGATGTAAGTGGGTTACAGCAGTAGGAGCGACAGCAGGCGACTTAACAAGTCCGCTTGTTTCGTCGCTTCGCGACTATGAAGCGCGCGGCACCATTGGCGATGCGAAGAGCGCCGCGGGCCGAGCGAATGGCGGTACGCGCGCGACAAGATCCAAGTCGACCTCTCCCACATCGGAGATGTCATCTTCCGAGCCGGGTCAGCGTAGCTCACGCCGCCGCCTCCCGGGTCGAGGTCGACGAGCCGGAAAGGACAGGCTGCATGAATAGCGTCGCGTCCGTTTGCGCCTGCAAACGGGCCTGTGGGGTAGTTGGGAAAGGGGCGCGCAGCCTGGCGCTGCGTGTCATTTGGTGGAGGGGGTACGACGCGGCCATCGTAGCTAGTGATGGTGGTGGTTAATAGTAGTTGTGAACATGAATAAAAGACGAAATGTTACTAGTGCGTGGTGTCAGCATAGCTTTACAGTATTGACAGAGTTCAAGTTTGCTGACCGCGACTCGGAGTCTCAGACCCGCACGAACACAGGGGCGAGTCACGGTTGCCCTCGCCAACTTCGCGACGCCAATGATGCGGGTCAAGCACAATGTCATGTCGTTCCAGTCCACTGGAAGAGTCCTGCTATCGATCTGTACAATGCGTCAAGCCCGACCTGGAGGGCGCCTTGATTGACGCCCTCTACGAGGTCAGCAACCCTGAGCATCCAAGCCTCCAGCTTGAAGGCGCGTCATCCCGGGCCCCATGCCAGGCACGCTCGAACTCGTAAGTGCCTAGCTTGCATACCACAGCATACTATCCTCCTCCATCTCGACGACATACCACGGCGGCTGCTTGACGGTTTCCGATGTGCTCGCGTCTCAGTCAAAAGCCAACTCTTCGGCGCGTCACACCAGCTCCACCGGAATGCCAAGACGAACGAGACGATGATCCGCATGGTCAGCTAGGCGCTCCCCGCGGCGATGTACTCCACAAACACGAAAACTGTCGTGCCGACAACGTATTTCGCCTCCACCGGGGTGATGCCGGAGATACCACGCAGGCGCTTTTTCGGAGGCGGCGTCGGGAAAACTCATGACGGCGCTGTCGAACGGGACGTACTCACTTGATAATGCCGCAACTAACAAGATATCTCTCGCGGTTGTGGGCCTCAGGCATCTGACCGCCTTGTTAGACTTCGCTCCCACTGGCACGCGAAAGCCGCAACCTTCATCGTCGTACCGTTGAATTGTGGCGGGCACAACTCGAATAACCCCAGCACTGATGCGAACATCGGCATCCAATTGTGGTCGCCCACTGTGGAGACGTGTTCCTCGACCTACAGTAATTTACGGAACATAGAAAATGACGGAAAAGCAATGATCAAGTACAATTAAAATACCTGTTCCCAAATCGTCACTCTAGTGATGACATAGATTTATATTTTATTTACTTTCTGTGGGAAAAAAAATACGACACGGCTGCTAGTAGAGCACCCCTTCAAGATTTTTTAAAAATACAGTTGTATTCCAGGACATACGTCTAGGTGTAAGCAGGTCGCGTGAAATACAGGCAATAAGGTAGGTAGTGAGGAAGGGTCCAGCAAAGAGCGGCTAACTCGGACGGGATGGTCCAGCCTGATTGGATGGTCCAGCCAGATCTTGATTGTCTAAGATCAGGTTTCTCAGCAACTCACCCAAGTGCGGTGTCCCTAAACCCGTGGCCTATGGAGCACAGAATCAGCCAACATCGAAAGTGATAGATACAAGTCTGGCAGGACGAACAGCATCCCACCCTTCGACGGCATAGAATCCATCACCGGCGCAACCAAAGTTAGAACCAGTTAGGATGTCGGTTAGGCCCCTCCTTCCGGTGCCGTACAACCAGATATTAGCCATACCAAGTGGGGCGTTGTTTTGCTCAATGCGGTAAGTATTAATCAGCGCGAATATGCCCGCCGCTGTCTGGACATTCACGATCAGCTGGGTGCTTGAGAATGGAAGAGGCAATGTAGAAGGGGTAGGGAATATGGAAAAACACACCGTAACCGAGCAGGTCGTGCCGCTCACGAGGGCCCGTTTGCCATTGAGGTAGATTACGTAGGACAGCGCTTGCGCGGAGATGTCGGGGTAGCCACGACCTTTAGGGCTGCACAAAGTACAAAGTAAGAAAAGGTCAGGTCAGGTCACGAAAGCGAGCGCACTTGTAGGAGCCGGCATATGTCCTGCCGAGCTGCTGGACGTATCCGGGCACCGTATTATCCTGGTAGGGCGGGCGCGGAAAGTATTTCGAGAAGCCGCCTCCGCCAAATTTCGCCGCTTTCTCCGGACCGGAGCTTGTAGTGCCGCCGACGGTAGTGACATAGGGACCTGTGAAACATTGGCGGTCTGGTGAGCGACTTGTGTAGTGCTTGGAAGAGATGATAAAACGCCACACGTACAGGTTCCAGGGAAACTGGCGACGAACTGGATAAATCCTGTATCATCGGTGCTGCACTCCCCAGCGCCAACGCCGCTAAAGCCGCTCGCGACGAGGATAGTGATGCCACGCGCACCAGCCTGTTCGAACATGGCGCACAAGCGCTCGGCGTATTCCTGCGGAACACTCGTTTCGTCACTAATGACGTATGATATGCTGACGGTGTGTGGGGGGTTCTGCTGATCGATCAAGTATCCCAGCAGCGTAAGGAGCGCGTCTTTAAGGAGTGGCTCTCCACTCGGGGACTTCACTATACCGCCAGCGACGCTGTAGAAGGCGGGCACGATCGGGTAGCTGAAGGCTGTGGAGTACTGGATGGCGATGCTCCCGTCAGGGCTGGGGTTGTTCGAGTCGAACACGGCGCCGTTCAACTGTAAGACGGGAATGTTTGCGACTTTCGCGTCAGAGCGATAAGTGGCCAAGAAGGAGTTCAGATCCATCGGGTTCATGAATTGATTCGACATGCCCACAACCACGAACAAGGTCTCGGTATTTGGGAAATTATTTGGGACGGGAACAAATGCGTCTGTCTTGTACAGCCATCGTAGGAACGACGGCGTGACTAGCCTTTGGCCTTGGGCTGGATTTGGGACTGGATCGTTGGCGCGGTTTGACAACGCCGTTATGAGCGATCCTGACGTCGCCGCCGCCGGTGCTGCTCTGAAGGGGCGCCCGCTTGGTATCTCTGACATCAACTGCGCAGAGGCGAAGAGTGTCGTCGGCACGAGAACGTCAATGCATAAGTGCAATTCCGCAGGGAGCGAGTAACTGATCGTGCGAATTATTGTCTCGTTCGTCTTGACGTTCCGGTAGAGCTGGTATGACGCGCCGAGAAGTTCGTTTGCCTGAGGCACGAGTACGTCGGAGACCGTCAGCCAGTCCCCGCCGTGTGACGTTGCGACGGAGGAGGGTGATATGCCGAAATCCGCAAGCCAGGCACATACGGCATCGAGGGTGTCTTGGGACGGCTTGACAAGCTCAGCAACATCCTCCTTACTAAGGAATGCGCCATATCTGAAACGAGGCAGCGACACACGTGAATAAAGGCGCGAGTGGAGGAGTGGTGAGAATGACGCGCCTTGAATGATTCGGGTCACTGACCTCGAGGAGGGCGTCAGTTAAGGCGCCCTCTCGGTCGGGCCTGAGTGCAATGTGGAGGTCGAAAGCGGTGCTAGGTGATGGGGGGCCCAGACTCTCCCAGTCGCGTGGAACTTCCTCCCAGCGGTGCTTGATCTGCGTTTTTCGCCAACGTGGGGCGGGGGTCGCGGCGGCGAAGTCTGCGAGGGCCACAGCAGCGAGGAAGGAGAGCGCAGAGACTCGGAGACAGGAGTACCACATGGGTAAAGGAGGTCAGCCACGAACGTGCAGTTCAGAAGGCTCGAAGTCTAGAGAGCCCGGGACTAAGCACCAGAACGCTAAGTGCGAGGCTGAGGCCGAGATTCAGAGCTTTTATGTCGAATCTCACCGAGGTCGAAGCTCACCGCAGGTTCCACTGATGTCAATGGGAAGCGACCCGCGGCACATCGTATATGGCGGCGAGTCCCGCGCCTTCCGCGGCCGCGTCCCGAGGCTTGACCCCCCCTCGTGCTTCATAATTGCGCAGCAAGCTCCTACTTCTGCAACCCACTTACATCGCGTGCGTACGTGCCTTGGAGCAGGCTCAGCGGCCCGTTGCGTTCCTACCGATTCCAAGTCACGGACAGACACTCATCAGTGATGGCTTCGCGTGGAATTTACACGAGCCGCTCGTCACACCCGAGCAGTTTTCGCGCCCATCGTGCTCTGCGCGGATCCCGATCTACCGCTCGCGCCGTAGGCGAACGCCGTCACAGCGCTGATTTGTGCCCTGTTGGAGAATTGGGATGTCGTGGGCAGCATGGAGCTCACAGTGGGCGGCGGGGGTGAGAGCGTCTGCTGCACTGAGTTGCGCGTTTCCGCGGAGTCGTATTGGTCGCGGCGGCGTGCCCTCTCACTCCTCTCCCCATCCCCAATCCACCCCCGCTCATGACGACGACGCTAGCCGGACCCTCAAGATTGCCCCTTCGCGCACGGTGCGCCCCTCCTTCTATCTTCTGGCTGTGTCTTGCGAAGCGCACTCTACATTAGTGTAATTACAGCGAGCTTACCTTCCTAACATGGCCCATGAGCATCTCAGCTCAGTGGGCCCGGCAGAGCCGTCCCCTCTGGCTCAAGGGCCGTAGATCTTGAGTTATTCTTAGCTACGGCAAAAAATAAGTCAAACCACTGCGCTAGCTCACGTCGTTGCGACGGGACCAAAGACGTACGCTCGCAACAAGATCCGAGTCGACTTCTCCCGCGTCATCTTCGGAACCGGGTCAGCGGCCGCCACGTCCCGGGCGCGTTGAGGTCGACGAGCCGGAAAGGATAGGCTGCATGAAAAGCGTCGCGTCCGTTTGCAGGCGCGAGGCGTAAATGTGGGGCCTGATGGGCGCGCAGTCTGGGTGGATCTTTTGGCGTGGGTCGTTTGGTAGAGGAGGGTACGACGCGGCCATAGTAGCTAGTGATGGTGTAGCAGTTGTGAACATTAATCCCGCTGCGGTGTCAGGAACAGAGTTTGCTGACCGAGCCGACGAGCGTAACCCGCACGAATACAGGGGCGAAGCGCGGTAACGTCTCAGAGGTGGTCGAGGTGCGATTAGACGCGTCTCTCCTTCGCCGAGCCCATGTTCGAGCTCGCTCGCTATTCAAATATCCCTCGACTCGCTTGTCGCGTCTCTCTTTCTAGAACTTATTCGACTGCTCCCAACCAAGCCATTATCGACATCTTGCAGAGATGTGCGTCGCGCCTGGGAGGTCGTGTCTACTTGCTCATCGTTCTCCAAGGTCTCAAAGAAGAGGACTCAAGTCCAACACGCAATGCGTACAAAGTGCGCTCTTTCCAGGTCGCAATCGCGGCCATTCACGAACACAATAAACCCATTCGCTCTGGGGAGGAGGCCATCAAGGTGCGCACCGTATGGTCTTCTCTCGACCCCTTTGGTTCACACCACTGTACCCTTTTAGTTGCGTGGTATCGGTCTCGGCATCGCCAATCGAATAGACTTTTTCCTCCAGGGCAAAGAATATGTTTGTAGGCGTTGTTCGAGGTGACACGGGTCATACTCACTTTGTCTTTGACAGGACGAGACATCAGAGAAACGAGCAAAGGCGCGCCTGCTGGCGGTGGAAACGTTCCAAAAAATCCCTGGCATTGGGTGAGCCTACATATTCCGAAAACGCGCGATCCCGGTCTTATTGTTTCTGTCTCAGGGAACGGACGGCAACGAATCTTGTCAATGCGGGAGCAGCGTCCCTCTCTGACCTTGACTTGCCAAAATACGCGAATTTCTTGACGCCGTCGCAAAAAGTGAGCGTGCGGTATCGCGACCATCTGTCAAGACCAGTGCCCCGATCAGCAGCCGAGGAGCTCACGGTGCGTACCTCCTTCATGTCTTGAACCACCTTTGACGACATACACGCTGCAAGGCCTTTATCCGCGATCACATCTCCACCAACTTTGAAGTACACCTCACAGGTGCATAGTGAGTGCCCTTCTCTTCTCCAAAAAAATCTTCAACCCCCCTCCCTCCAGCCGACGCGACGCCCCCGACCTCCCAGATGTTACAGTCCTTCTCCACCACCCCCAACATGTCCACGTTCCCACCCCGCGACCACCAGCACCAGCACCGGACGCATCACACAACGCCCGGCCAAGCCCACGCGTAAACACCCGCGGCAAATCGCACATGCCCTTCTTTCAGGTGAATCCCTCCGCCATCGAGCGCCAGACCTCACCGCTCCTGCAGGACGTCGTGCGTCCCCTCGATACCGCAGCGCTACTCGCCGCGACACTCTCCTCCGGTCCATCCCGATGGCGCGGCATCGCGCTGCTCCCTCTCCGCCTCAGGCAGCAACCCCCTGGTGGCGAATGGCAGGACGTCGGCGACCGCCTGCGCGATCTTCGCGCCGTGCGGGGGACGTACCTCCGTCTCGATCTCAGGCGAGAGCATACCATACTTACCCCTCCTCCTCCCACCTCTACTGACAAAAAGACGACTGCAGCCTAGCGCCGCTCAAGTCCCGCGGCGCTGCACAGCTCGCGCTCACCGGCGACGATGAGTTCTTGCGCATTGCGCGGCTCGCCGCGGTGCGGCACGGGATGCACCTCGACGAGTACGGTCTCTGGCGCTGGCACGACGACGAATGCGCGGGCTACTGGGAGCTAGTGGAGGGCGAGAGCGAGGCGCGCATTCTCGACGAACTCGAGCTCGGCTCCATCCCGCCCGCACGACGCAATTTCCGTTTCCTTACGGACCGAAAGCGCGCGTCGGCGCGCGCTGGGACGCTCGATCTCTACGCGGATCCGCCCCCCACGAAGCGGGGTCGACCACCGAGGTCCGAGTCCGAGTCCGAGTCGCCGGGTGACGGCTCTGGCAGTAGCTTAGGTGCTGTGGTTGTTGGTGCTGGGCAGCCAGAGGACGTTCAGGTCGTCGATGGCGTTTGGGTCGAGAGGATCAAAAATGCGTGAGGTTCTATAATACGCACGGACGCTGTTCCCTCATCTACAGTAGTCCATTCTCTATCCATTTCTTTCAGGAAAAGAAAAAAAGTATTTTTCTCCGCTCGGCGGAATTAGCGTGTTCCACGCTCAGTACCAGATGCTCCGCGTACGGTGCGCAGGCAACATCGGCTGCGTCTTGATGCCCTCGATCCTATCCTCGCCCTCCTCAATCCTCTTCGCCAGATCCCACAAGAAAAAGTCGATCAGCACGCTGCTCACCGCGCGATCCTCGCCGCCATCAGCCGCGCGAAGGGCAGCAGCGACGCGTTCGACAGCGACGATCGACGCGGCGCGTATGGCGATCTCCTCACGCGCCACGCCGCTGGCGAACAGCTCGCGGGCCCGCAGCTTCCGCACGAGCGCGGGCGCGTACGTCAGCAGGCGCAGGTGGTGCAGGACCTGCGGCACGCGGTAGTCGGCGAACATGGTCAGCTGGGCGATGCCGCGCGGGAAGAGCGGGTGCGGCTCCTGCGGCTCCGTGCCGCCGGCCGGCGCCGGGGAGAAGGCGGCCCACGTCTCCGCGGTCAGGATTTGGGCGCGCTTCCAGAAGAAGACTAGTGTGTGCGTCAGAAGTCAGTTGTGGGTGGGGGGGAAATTGTAACAGACCCCGGCGTCCTTCGAACCAGTGCTCGTCACGGAAGGACGGGAACGTGTCCGTAACCATTTGCGCGAGCTGTAATCCCGACGCGTCGTAATTGTACCGACGCTGAAACGCCTCGATGAACCCCTGGAAGGATCCGCCAAATTCCTGACCTCGCATGAAGATAAAAATCCATTGCAGTGGGGAGATTGCTCACTGCGCACAGAATCGCGCCCACCTCGCGCATAATCGCGATCCGCTCACGTAAGAGCGGGATGCCCTCGATTGACTGCGGGGCCGCGCGAAAGACATGCTCAATAAGGCTGTCAGAACAGCGTTCTTCCGACGCGTAGAACATGGGATCTGTTATCGGAATGCCCTCTTCTAGCGCTGAGAAAGATAAACCCCACGGGTTCAATGTGTTCGCCAAAAAAGCGAAAGGTTTTTATTTTATTTTTAGTTCAGCCTGGAAGCGACGACGAGAAAGGGCACGCGAGCAGTGGAAAGGGTCAATCGTACCTCTGTCCAGGGCAGCGACGAGGCTCCAATAACCCGTGTGCACGACGCGATGTTCACTGCCCCAACCCTCGCGCCACTCGACGCCGTAGCAGCAGTCAGTGCCGTCGTACTGAGACCAGAAGTTGAAGTTGAGCGACGAGATGAGAAAGATCCAGTTGAGCGTCGCGAGTGTGCCGGGGTGGGTAGGGTCGTAGGGCTCGGGTGGGCACAGATGCAGAGGGTGGGTGTGCCAGGTCCGCGGGGTATACCCATCCTTGATCAAGCGATCTCCGATCTTTATGAACGAGCTCAGAATTGCTGGGCAAGCAAAAAAAAAAAAAGCACGCACGTATTGCGCTGCTGCAGTCACGCCGTCTTCGTTGATTTGGACAAGGTCGTCGACAGACTGAACAGAAAGTTACACAAAAGTCAATGGCCCTGCGCTAGCAGTAGGTGCATTCAGAGTTGCCGCAACCCGCCGCATTTTCGTCGCATTTCGATTCCTCATTTCCGAAATCGTATGCCAAAGATATCCGCATCTCCGAAATGCGATACGCATTTCGGCAACTTTGGATGCACCTGGCAATATTGTGGATGGGGAATGCGCGTGACTCACCCCGAGGACAAAGTCCGCGGTGACCACGACGGGGTTTGCGGCATCTAGAGGGCTCCCATTCTGCTGTTCATGGTCACCCCCACGCAGACGAGGAAGAATAGTCATAATGGTGTGCTAGGGAAAGGAAAGGAATGGGGAAAAGAAAGGTCCGAAGGGATGATGTGTTCAACAATTTTGGACCGGCGGGTGTTGTTCGACGGAATCATCCTGATTCTGATCAATCGGTTCGACCCATCGTGGTAAAAGGTTTCTCATGACGTTGCAATTTCCATCGATTCCGGTGCACACCGCGCTGTTCAGTCTGCACCCGCGAGCCAAGGCGAAAAAAAAAAGCGAGGAACGACCGGCGAACCGCCGCCGACCGACTCAAATCCACGTGTGGCGTCAACCAACTCTAATCCGACCCGAAAACTCGAACGAACCGAGATCTCATAGATACTATCGAAGCTGTGCTATTCATACAACACGTTGCTCCACTCCTCTCATTCCTGTCGCGTAGGCTCCCAAGCGCTAGCCTCACCCGACAAAATCTGATCTCCATGCTCTTTCAATGTCGACTAGATAAATGGAAAAATTAGCCCGCATTCCACATGCAATTACGGCGTCATGGTACCTTACGGAACACCTAAATTCTCATTTGGTTAAGCCAGCTGTGAGCCTATAATAGTTACTTTACTCACCGCACCGCGAGTCTTCTATACACCGCGTATGGATGAAGCCCAAGAATACGTGAGTTCTACTCATTCCGATGAACGCATTGTCACAAACCTTAGCATAGGCTTAAAAAGTGTTTGTTAACTGTGCTCAGTAAGAAAGACAGCAGGATAGACCTACCTATCACCTGCTCCTTCCACGGAACCTTGCCGGCCGTGGACGTCCCCTGCGTGCTGGGGTCTGCGACCCTGCTCTGCTCCGGCCCCGGAACGCCCTGCGAAGGCGCTGTGCCAGCGCGATTAGGCTCAACCGCCGTAGAGACATGAACGGCATTCTGTGCGCCGAGAGGCAGTAAGTCGGGTTGGATCAGTATGGCTGGATGTTGCTATCAACTTACCTCTCTGGTGGAAGTAGTAGTCATTGTGTTTAACTGTCGCCGTCCCCACCGCACACGACTTGAAATAGGAGGTTTCAACAGTGACGTCACTTCGTCTTGCGCTGATGTCATTCCAGGCGAAACTCGATCAAATCTCAGAGTATACAGTGGAGCAGATGTTGTCGGAGCCACGCTTGGAGCCACGACCAGTCACGACACAACCTTAGCGTCGATGCGGTCACCGAGGGACAGCATTTATCGTTTATTGCCTACACGGGCCCCGCTCAAGTTTTAACGCAAATTTCACTGAGTGGCGATGACGCGATGACGAAGTCAATTACATATGTAAATACCAAATACCAAAAATGGAAGTCGGCAGTGATTGACTCGCCTCTGCCTCCTCCTACGTAGTAAGCTTGGTAGTAAGTATGAAAATTTCGTCATTTCAAGGTTTTCGAACGTCCGAAAACGGCGGTTTTAACCCGCATGACATTATCCCTCGACGATGTATAGTATAATGTTCCGAGTCATCACCGGCATCACCAGGCCTGCCTCAAGTGGCTCAAGTGCAACCGGCTAGATCTCGTTTGTCGCAAACCCCTCATTGGAAGATGTCTTCCTTTCCAAGTTCCGTTGTTTTTCCCCTTCCCCTTCAAGTTCGACAATTGTCCTCGCACTGCTCCCATTGCTACTCAGTCAGTATTCCGGTGAGGGCGTTTTCAACCTGTCTGCGGATAAGGACTCGGATGTACATTTGCATGGCACAATATGGTATGCAGTGAGCACTGCGCAGTGTGGTTTTTGAACATATTCATTCGGAGGAACTACTATTGTTAATCAGAGTACGCCTTGTCATTGTTTTATCTACGAGCTGAGGGGAGACCGTGGACCAGGAATGCAGCAAAGTGCCCACACACGCGAGGACGGCCATGAGCCGACTGCAACAGTCTGCGACGACACGATCCACATACTCACAGAACGACAAATAGTAGGACGCTTACTGGCGGCGGGTGCATGGAGATATTTGCTCACCACTTTATCGTTCGAAAATCCTTCTCACTTTACAGTGCGCTGACTTGTGTGTACGAAACACAGAAATTTGGCAAAGAAATCGACATACAAAGATGGCCCGATACGACTGATTGATACATAATACTACTCCATCCTCGCCAGTCGACCAAAACCAGACCCAAGGCGGATACTTTATGAGTTTTTGCGAAGCGCGCCGCGTGGCATCGTCACCAGCTGGAGGTCTTCGGTCTTGGCCGAGTCTTTTTTTCGTCCCAACGCATGGCACCGATTACGATGGTCTGAAATCATCCGTGCGATCTCAGTAGATTCTGTCCCAGAGACTGACAACGCAATGTCGTATGTTGTCCGGCCCATGTCATCTTCTGCATCCGCATTTGCACCATGATCGAGTAGAAGGCGCACTATCTTGGCCCGGTATCTCTGAAGAGAAGATACTGACGTCGAGTTGTGATTGTCCCGGGCATTTACATCCGCCCCATACTGGAGTAATAGGTTCACAGCATTGGAGCCGGTACCAAATAAGTTATCGAAGAATCTAGGCCGATGCTGTGCAGTTATATCAGCTCCATGCCGTATGAATAACGGAACAGATTCGGCACTCACCGTTGATACTGCCAGATGCAATGGTGTCGAGTTGTGCTTGTCCGCTGAGTTCACATCTGCCCCGTGCCGTATCAATACCTCCACAGATTCAGCTTTGTCACGAGAATCCCTGCGACACTGTCCAGCCTCATTAACTCCATGCGGGTGAAAAACTGCATAGATTCGGCACTCACCGCCGACACCAGATGCAATGGCGTCAAGTTGTTCTTGTTCCGTGCGTTTACATCCGCCCCGTTCTGGAGTAACACCACGATGGAATCGACGACAAGTGTCCTTGAGGACGATACCATATGTAAGGGCGTCGAGTCGTCCTTGTCCCGTGCGCTCACGTCCGCACCGTGCTGGATCAATAGTCGCATAGATTCGGTTCCCTGGAAAGACGACGCTACATGCAACGGCGTCGAGTTGCTATTGTTCCGCGCAGTTACATCCGCCCCGCGCTGGAGTAATAAGCGAATAGTATCGAAGCGATCATGAGCTGATGCCAGATGCAATGGAGAATCCCTCCATAGCATCCCAGCCCCTTCCGGGGATGAAGTCCGACCGTCGACTGGTAGGAGGTTGACATTTGCACCATGCTCGAGTAGCCATTGCACAGCATCAACATGTCCATCAACCAATAAGGCCCGATTATTGCCGCTTGCAAGCTCTATATCTGCACCACGCCGGCGTAATAGCTCTGCAACGTGAAAGTGTCGATTACGTAGAGCTGCTGCCAGTGGACTGTGATATCGACCTCCCCTAGCGTTTACATCTTGTGGACGCTTGACGACAAGATGTTCGGCGAAGTCACGAAACCCGCACAACGAAGCATAATATAACGGAGATGCAAGTTTCGTCGTGAGCTCATACCTGGAACCGCGAGAGTCAATGTCATGCAACTTGAGCCACGCCAAAAAATATGGCGCGGACTGGTCAAAAAGGCGTTGCATCCCATCTTCGATACGTAACGATACCTTCTCGAACTGAGCATGGCCCACCCAGTGCTCAGCGGCATATTGGGCTAGAGGAAAGTTCCTTTTCACCGTATCCTTGGAAATGCTGTCGTCCAAATGGAGTAGAACTGCCAGGCACGCTTGTGCGAGGACCGCATGTGCGAGTCTGGGAAGGATATGAAAGCTCGAAATGTCCCTGACCGGTTTGGCGAGGCGATGCGACATCAGGAATTCTTTAACCGAAAAGTGCGAAAATTGCACGACCCGAGAACCACGGTTGTCCACTACGGCGATTAAGCTGGAGCAGGTGATCATCAAAGCTTGTTGCCGATCCTCCAACCGCAAATCTTCGTCAAACCCCGGTATTCTTCCTTCGGCCTCCTCAAAGTCCAGCGCGAGTACCTCTGCCAGTTCTTCGACGCGAAGTGGCCGACTCGCCACGGAGAGACATTGAAAGACCCGATGAGCAAGGTCCCCATCGGCCTTCCCGATTTCCCTCAATATCCGCTCGTATGTCTCATCCAATGTTTTCGGCAACTGANAGTTTTTGCCGAACACGGTTTGGAAGGCAATTCTGTAGCACTTCAAGTTGGCAGTAAACCCATCGAAACCTGTTAAACCAACTGAGCTGACCTCATCGACGTCCTCAAACACTACTCACATTCCATCGGCTCTGTCTGAGAGCGTCTTGATAACAAGTTCTTTCTCCTCCGCTCTCCACCTGCTCATCGCCGCGCCTGAGTCAGAGTAGACGACAGATCTGACATATGTGGCGATGTCCTCATTTTGCCCGCTTTCATCTTGAAGACAAACTGAATGAGATGCGAGCGGCTCGATGACGTCCTTGATGTCGACCTCCGGGCGACTGGTGATACAAATATGGAGATTTGGTAACTCAATGCCAGCAAGCTCCTTCACCAGATCAAGGACACGTCGACGAGTGGATGGGAATTCAGAAGTATTGGGACATTCGTCGAGAGCATCCAAGATGAGATAAACTGGAGCTTGATCGGGAAGAGTAAGCATTTCCTTCAAGCATTGGGTCAATGCCCTATCACTGGGCTGGCGCGCGCCCTTGTCGTGTGCCTCATAGAGGTGGGAGAGTATGTCGCAACGAGGACCAGAATGAGCAGAAAGTTGAACGAGAAGGGAGGAGAGTAGATTGCGGCGAGATTGCTTGTCGACATCTCGGAAATCGAAATAAAAGTATGCCATGGATGCTAATCCTGCTTTGTACAGGGTCGCAATATCCTCGATGATGGCGGAGCTTTTCCATATCCGTAAGTTGCTCATACTGTCAGAGTTGAGGAGGGACTAACCATAGGACAGTTTTTCCAGATCCCGCTGCGTAACAGTCCCTCAGATGTCAGAAGCAATCAAGGGTAAGAGGAACATACGTTTTCCGTGGATCCACAACAAAGAGCCAGTAACCTTCCATTTATTGAAGACGCCTCCTTGAGAGAACCATTCCGTGGTTTTCTTATGTTGGCGTTCGCATGCGATGTTGTGATTTGTTGATGGATCTGGCGGGGATTGCCATTTTCGTAGGCTCTCTCGTAGTTGGTTCCCTGCAATCGTGTCAGATACTCAACACTCAGCGAAGATGGGACTGATGACGAACGCTTCACATCGTTTATGTTGTTGCTGACACGTTGTACCTGCGTGTCGACATTCTTCACCTGCGTATCAACGTTCTTCACCTGCGTGTCGACGCCCTCCACCTTCTCATCGATCCCCGTCAACTTGACATTGATTACACGGGTGTTCTTCAAGACCTGAGCACTCGCCATTCGATCCCCTTGATCCGTCAGCTTATCTAGTCTCCTTAGGGCATCTTTCATATCTGTCCATCCTGCCAGCTTCTTCAGAAAAATTTCTGAACCAATGTGAGCTAGGAGCAACGTGACATGAAGGTTCAGCTCACTGGCTTTACTCTGTTTAATTTCCCTCGTCGCGATCGCGAGAATATCCATGACCTCAACCATTATCTCCATCATCGTGTCCTTCATCGCCGGCGTTGGTGGAACCTCCGTATAGATCTCAAGCCGTCTGAAGAAGTTTTTGATCTGTTCGAATATTTCCACGAGACTGCCTTGGTCATTGAGATCTTTAGCCGCCTAATTATCATTGAACATCACAAGAGTCTGCACGAAGTAAGAAATGAGGTCACTTACCAAGAGGAGGACGCCAACGCCGGTAAATATCGCTGTTGCGGGTGGGAATATCTACCGCATTGCAGTCACGGTGCTATCAGAGCAAATTTCGGATACATTCCTCGATATTTACCAGGCTGACGCCTCCACCGAGCGTCGCAGAGAACGCATGCAGGACGTTAATCGTCGGGTTTAGCCACTTTTTCAACCCCTCATCGGCGTTTGGATTGACCTGGCTTTGAAGTAGGCCCAGAATGGCGGCGGGAGAGTCGCACGTTT
The DNA here is from genome assembly GCA_003315845.1 of Lactarius trivialis. NCBI lineage: Eukaryota > Fungi > Basidiomycota > Agaricomycetes > Russulales > Russulaceae > Lactarius > Lactarius trivialis. The sequence goes on from QFDV01000618.1 coordinate 34,985, forward strand.
GGAGCTGAGTGAGGAGAACATGGCCCTCGAGACTTTGCTTGGTCTTTTTCTGGTACGTCTCCAGGGCTGCTTCAAAGATGACTTTGAAATTGGAAGAGTCAGTCGGCGGTGGGGTAGGCTGGGTATTCTGAGCCATCGAGCTGAAGGCAGGAGGTTCACTCGGAGGGGATGGTTTGTAAGGTGATATAGTGATAGATGGAGTTGGATGGAAGCGGGTGAGCGCCGGTGAGCACCCACGATGTCGTGCACATTGGCAGATGCCCCAAAGATGCCGTCGATGATAGATAGACGCCCGAGGAGCATGCATCTGCTGCCGACTCATAGGCGGATTGGGATGTGCCCTTTGGTATCCGTTTAGAATACAACTCTATGGTGATGATCCTCTCAAGGGCTTGTGTGAGTATTCGAGACGGAGTTCTGTATCAGTCGGAGAGGCATCCCGGCGCAGCATCCCTAAAAACTGAATGTTTGAATCAGCAAGCACTTCGCAGAGAGCGTCACACGTACAACCGACATGCCTAGAAGGAGAAGAATGATCAACAAGGCGAACATAGCTGGGGAGAGTATTTCATCACCAGAGCGGAGGGTAGAACTTAATGTACGCAAACGCAGAAGTTGACCCACCGCCTTGATTCACCAGATATGCCGCTACAGAAAGACCCAGTCAATTGATCGCGGACTGGTTGACCTTCGACCACTTCTTACCTTCAATCATCAACGCGCTCGAGTCCGTCATGACAATGCAGACGAGCATCCCTGACGAGAACCAAATAAGACTGCCTCATTTGGCAACTCGAGCTTTAGAAAACCTATACGATGGTCAAATTCACCTGGACAAGGCAACGGTCATCAATTGTAAGGGATAGGGATCTACTTCACTCCGCCTCTGAATCAAGCCGCATATATGTCGCTGCGCTTTCGGGCCAACTTGAATGCGCGTCGTCCTCGATGTTACTTAGAGCGGCGAGAACCTCCTGCTTGGAAACGCGCCGTAGATCTAGAAGGTTCGTCCGCCGCCCCACCGCGCCCCATGACGTCCTCTATTCGTAGGCTCTAGACCCCAAGGGAGAATACGCCTGCCTCAGCCAAACCAGAGTCTGAGAAGTCCCTGCATATCGAGGACCCTTCGCCTACCCCCACGCCGCGCCCCCGCCAATCTCTAGACGGCAAGCTCCCTCAGCTAACCATCCCCCACCCCACTTCCGACCTCCCGTCCGAATCACGTGGAGGCGCAGACAGACAAGTCGTCAGCAAGGACGCGGGGGAAGATCATCAACGATCACCATGCGCGCCAACCCCGGCTTGAACATCACCACGCCGGGCGCGACTACGACGACGGCGGTAATGATGCTGCCCGTCTCGCGCACCACCGACTCTGGCCAATCGTCGTCGGCGTCGGCGTCTTCTAGCGCAAGCCAGCCGAACACCGTGGCATTCTCGCGCCTGCTGACGGTGAGCGTGAGCACGCTGAGTGGGCTGCACCGGCTCTGCCCGTCGTCGAGTGAAGCACTGGCACTGTCAACAACAACGCCGCTGAGCGCGGGCGCCACCTCCTGGTCGTCGTCGCTGTGGACACCCGGGCCGCGCTCGGGCTCGGAGACGGAACGACCACCGCCAACGCAGTCGCGGTTTAGTCTTGGTCTCGGGAGGCGCACGCTCGGCTCGAAATCCATTTGTCACTAGATGTGCCCGCGCAACCCACGACGGGTGCGGCAGCACGTGGTGGCGGTGATGATGTGCAGACGCTCGCGCGGGCGAGCAGTAGGGAACGCCGACGCACAATCACTGAGATCTTCCCGTGATGGTTCTTTTTCTCTCCCCACCCTTTTTTTTTTTCCCTCTTTCGATTTCCCCCATCATCCCCCTCATCTGTTTGACGCCTTGTGGCCCTACCGTTCCCCTGGTTAAGGTTAATTTTCTCTCTGTCTGTTCATCTAACTTCCTTTTTCTGCCTCACGTCGCACGCACGCACACTTATGCATCACGAATGAATGAATAGCATTGTCTCAACATTACCTTGCAGCCTTGCACGCCTTACCCCGTTGCCACTTCCTTTTTTCTGCAATAGCCCTTCGCCTTTTTGACTACTTAGTAGCTACTTAGTACTAGGGGGTGCCGGTGCCATCAGGGTTGTCAGCATGAAACTGTTCGCGGATGGGCAGCTCCGGCTGATCATCGATCATTACGCGCGTCATTTCCGTGTTTCTCCGTCCTTCTCGCTTGGCGTCAGTTGATACAGTCCCAAGGTGGATACACTCTACTATGACTTTCTGGGTGCCCATAGCGAAGTTCTGAAATAATCCATATATTTGAATCCCATAAGTATCGACGGTTGCGAGCTTCCCTGGCTGGGTATGGGAAATGTAGACGCTCAAGTACGATATCCCTCTCGTCACGAACTATTCTCCTCCCTGGTACGATTACGGTGATCTGAAATCAACCGTGCGATCTCAGGAAACTCTGTCCCAAAAGTTGACAACGCAATGTCGTATGGTGTCCGGCCCATATCATCTTCTGAATCCGCATTCGCACCATATTTGAGTAGAAGGCGCACCAGTCTGTCGGTCTTGGATCTCTGAAGAGATGATGCCAGATGCAATGGCGTAGAGTCGTGATTGTCCCGTGCATTTACATCCGCTCCAAGCTGGAGTAATACCTTCGTAGCTTGGAATCCGCTAGAAAGGGAACCAGGCCGATACTGTGCGGTTATAGCAGCCCCAGGCCGAATGAATAACGGCACAGATTCAGTGAGTGGCACTCACCGATAACACTGCTAGATGCAATGGTGTCGAGTTGTTCTCGTCCCCTGAGTTTACATCTGCCCCGTGCAGTATCAATGCCTCCATAGATTTGGCTTTGCAATGCGAAAAACGCATGGGACACTGTCCGGCTACATTAACCCCATGTTGGGGAATAACTGCACAGATTCGGCACTCACCGCCGACACCAGATGCAATGGTGTCGAGTTGCTCTTGTTTCGTGCGTTTACATCCGCCCCGTTCTGGAGGAACAACCGGATGGAATCGGGGACAAGACTCCTCACTGTGGATGCTAAATGTAAGGGTGTTGAGTTGTCCTTGTCCCGTGCGCTCACGTCCGCCCCGTGCTGGACTAACAACCTCATAGATTCGGTTCCCTGGCAAGATGCTAGATGCAACGGCGTCGAGTTACTATTGTTTCGCGCAGTTACATCCGCCCCGCGCTGGAGTAATAACCGAATAACATTGAAGCGATCATGAGCTGATGCCAGATGCAATGGAGAGTCCATCAGCATCCCTACACCTTCTGGGGATGACGTCCGACCGTCGACTGGTGGGAGGTTAACATTTGCACCACGCTCAAGTAGCCATTGCACAGCATCAACATGTCCATCAACCAATAGGGTCCGGTTATTGCCGCTTGCAAGCTCTATATCATCTGCACCACGCTGGCGTAATAGCTCTGCAATGCGAAAGTGTCGATTACGTAGTGCTGCTGCCAGTGGGCTGTGATGTCGACCACCCCTAGCGTTTACATCTTGCGGACGCTTGACGACGAGATGTTCTACCAAGTCACGAAATCCGCACAACGAGGCATAATATAACGGAGAAGCGTCAAGTTTCCGGCCATACCAGAGATCGCGAGAGTCAATGTCATGCAGCTTGAGCCACGTCAAAAAATATGGCCCAGACCGGTCAAAAAGGCGTTGCATCCCATCTTCAATGCGCAACGATACCTTCTCGAACTGAGCATGGCCCACCCAGTGCTCAGCGGCATATTGGGCCAGAGGAAAGCTCCTTTTGACCGTATCCTTAGAAATGCTGTCGTCCAAGTGGAGTAGAACTGCCAGGCACGCTTGTGCGAGGATTGTATGTGCGAGTTCGGGAAGGATATGAAAGCTCGAAATGTCCCTGACTGGAGTGGAAAGGCGACGTGACATTAAGAATTCTTTGACCGAAAAGTGTGAAAATTGCACGACCCTCAAACCATGGTCGGACACGACGGTGATTAAGCTGGAGCAAGTAATCATCAAAGCTTGTTGCCGATCCTCCAACTGCAAATCTTCGTTGAACTCTGGTATTCTTCCTTCGGCCTCCTCAA
>QFDV01000621.1:0-13303 GCA_003315845.1 Lactarius trivialis
TATGTGCATGTTAAAAGCGGACTGGAACTTGCAGTTGAGGTCCTCGGGGGTGCATACAGTACAACGGAGCAATGGGTATGCAATGGTTGGTACCATGAAGTGTACCTGCCAGTGACAACTGGCATAAATTGCCGCATATGTAATGATGGTTTATCATTTGCAGGGTTCATTGCAGTAATCTTGAGTGATTACAACATATTCATTCGTTTCTACAGGCTGCGAAAGTACTTGTCTTACCATTTTGCTCAGCGGAGAGTGGGGAAAACAGATAATAGGACACAACTCGCGAGTCACACCGGTGTGAACTCTCGGATTCGAGTCGGTCCGATGTGTCAAAGTTCGATCCGAGTTAGAGTCGACACCGGTGTCAACTCCAACTCGCGGCAACACTAATCTCTACTCGACCTTCATCCTGACAATGGCGCATTCAGTTTCAGTCCCACATCTTACAGCAATGCGCAGTAAAATCACCGCCTGGTCCGGGCTTTCCGAGTCAGCGTCTCAAGATCTCAAGGGCCTTCTTAGCTTAGCTTACATGGGCCAGCTTGCATTGTATAGATACATATTTTGTTCCGGAGAACTGGCTGAACTTGGGTCACCTGCTGCAAGGGCTGCTCACCTCCATCATTGATCTACACATTGCACTCAAGGCACAACACGAGAACGCCTTGATCGACGCACTTTATGAGGCTAGCAGTCCCGACCATCTAAAGTGCGTCCTTTCCACACCTCTCTTCCGTGCATGCAGTACCACCCACATATTCCGCTACCCCATGGCAGATATGGCAAACACCGCAGGCCACTGATCTTGTCGCGCCCCCCTCCGAGACGTGCTCGATCTCGTTCATGCCCTGGTTTGACCACCATAGCGTGCGCCTCAACGGCACACGGCGGCAGTTTGCTGACGCTCAGTGGGGTCCCGGCGTCCCCAGAAAACAATCTCCTGAACGTGTCATACCAGCTCTACCAGCACGTCGGGACGAACTAGACGGTTCTGCGCACACTCAGCTGCGGGCTTCCCGCCGTGATGCTCGCATGCGTGCGTACTATCGTACCGAGCACACACTTCGGGTTTTCCTCGGACCCCAAAGCAGAAACCGCTCGTGCGAGCCGGCGGGGAAGCGGGGGCCCCGGAGAAGGCCGCGGCGGGAGAGCGAGGGACGGTGTCGTTGTCGAGCCGTGATCGATATCTCGTCACGCCATCGTCACTGCGCTGGTACAGACCGCTGACCAGATCGTCCTCGCTTTCGCAGGTCCCTGGGTCACTAGCGTCGGCGGAACGACGGGCTACAACCCGGAAGTAGCCGCGGGCATCTCTGGTGGGGGTCTTCTCGGAGTACTTTCCGCGGCCGACTACGCGCCCATCTACCTTCAGAACTTCGGCAGTTGGTATTACGGGCTTTACAAGTGCGTTCGCTACCCGTGACCTGACCTGACCCATTCTCACTTTTTGTAATTTGTACAGCACTGGGGGTCGTGGCATTCCCGATATTGCCTTACAGGCGCTTGGCATCCCTATCGTCGTGCACAGGCTGCTCTCGTCTATAGATGGCCACGTGTTGCTCGACACTGGTTCTCCCCTCTCAAGTACTGCCGACATACAGATCGCGGCGAGCATCATCTCTCTGCTGAATGACTACCTGCTTTCGACCGACGAGCCGCCGCTCGGGTACTGTACAGCCGCGGGCTCGGGGGCCTGAATGACATGATATTTGGATGGAATTCGGGTTGCAATACTTTTGGATTTCCGGCCATCCGCGGATGGGACCCCGTGCGTCTCGCCACCGAACATGTGTTTCTAGCTCACTCTGGTCTTGGTCTCGGATCGCTCAGCTTTGCAAAACTCTTGGAAAAACTAAGGGAAATACTTGATAGTCTGTATTAGACTGAGCCACTGGCAGCTTCAGTGCCTTGTCGCAAGTCATTCTTCTCCCTCGTTTCAACTCTTGAGCTTATCTTATCCGGATCGGTCTACATTGATACGACTCGGGCTTGGACTCGGGTGAGTGAAAACGAAGCGTGTATCGCTTTTGCCTTTTCGGGCGTTACGCATGTTGTAATAAGCTACGCCTCTACTGTCGACCTCTACTGAGCTTCGGACAACGGTGCATGTCAATTTCAGTTTCGATGCACCGTAAAATCACCGAGTTTTCAGCGCCTCAGCCTTTAGGGGCCTTCTTAACTCGCATGACAGTGGACCACGTGAATTGCTTGCATGTAGAGATGCACTTTCACCCGTTCTTTCTGCTTTTTATCTTCTCCATCCTCGTGACGTCCTTAGCATCACCTTGGGAAGACGTGAATCTGAAGCACAAATGGGCAACTATCCCGGAGAATTGGCAGCACCTGGGTTTCCCAGATACTGACACCACCATCGATATTCACATTGCGCTCAAGGCACAACATGAGAACGCCTTGATCGATGCACTTTACGAGGTTAGCACTCCCGACCATCCAAGGTGCGTCCTCTCTGCCCCTCTTCTGCGCACGCAGTGACCACCCATATGTACCGCTGCCACATGGCAGACATGGTAAACACCTATCCAAAGAGCAGGTGGACGAGCTTGTCGCGCCACCCCAAGACGTGATCGAGCTCGTCCATGCTTGGCTTGACAACCACGGCGTGCACCCCTCCACCATCTCAACGGAACTCGGCGGCAGTTTGCTGGTGCTCAGTGGGGTTTCCGTGCCCCGAGCAAACGCTCTCCTGAACGCGTCGTACCAGTTCTACCAGCACGTCGAGACGAACGAGACGGTTCTGCGCACTCTCAGCTACGGGCTCCCCGCGGTGCTTCACGCACTCGTTCATTGTGCCATACCGGCCACACACTTCGGTTTTTCGCAGATTCCGAGGAAGCAGCCGCTCGTGCGCCCCGGCAGGGAAGGAGGAGCTCCGGATAAGGCGGCCGTGGGAAAGCGAAAGACGGAGTCGCTGTCGAGTCGCGATTTATATGTCGTCACGCCGTCGTTGCTGCGCTGGCAATACGGGACATTTGGCTATGAGCCCGCCGCAACGCTCCGGAACGTGCTCGGCATTGGAGGCTACCTCAATGATTACCCGAACGAGGACGACCTGATGCTATTCATGAATGGACATCGCACCGAGGGCACCTTTGCGACCTACACTGTTATTAAGGTCAATGACGGAGGGTACGACCCGGGGCACCCAACCACGGAGGGGGACATGTATATTCAGTACGCTGAGGCCATGGTGTACCCGACCACAGTCGTATTCTACAGCACCGGCGGCACGACGTTCGCGCAAGATCCATTCATCGCCTGGATGAAATACGTGCTCAGGCAGACGAACGTTCCGCAGACCGTAAGCACGTCATATAGTGCCCCCGAGTACAAACTTCCGCGGGATTATGCATTGTATTCTTGCTACCTGTACGCGCAACTCGGCGCGCGTGGCTCAAGCGTCCTCTTCCCCAGCAGCAACGAGGGGGTCGGTGCCGGGGACTGCAAGTTCAAGGACAGCTCCGGCGCCACGATTGTCCGGTTTGTCCCCGCCTTTCCCTCAACTTGTACGTGTGGCGTATTTTCTCTACCTGAAAGCCGTACACAAAGGCTACCGCTCACCACATCGTTCACGCTTTTCGCAGGTCCCTTCGTCACGAGCGTCGGTGGAACGACGGGCCACGACCCGGAGGTAGCCGCGGAAATTTCTGGTGGTGGTTTCTCGGACTACTTTCTGCGGCCGATGTTCCAGGAGTACGCCGTGCCCACCTTTTTCAACAACTTCGGCAACCACTATCCCGGCCTTTTCAAGTTCGTTCGCTACCAGTGACCCGACTTGACCCATTCTCACTTTGATAATTTGTGAAGCACTGGTGGTCGTGGCTTTCCCGATATCGCCGCACAAGCGTTTAACTTCTTATACATTTTCAACAAGATCCCCTGGTTGATGAACGGCACGAGTTGCGCTACGCCGGTGAGACATTCCTCCTCGCAGTCGTCTTTTCTCCGCGTCCTCTCGAGCACCCTGTTGACTGTCGATGTGCAGACCGCTGCGGGCATCATATCCTTGCTGAATGACCGTCGCCTTTCGAAGGGCAAGACGACGCTCGGCTGGCTCAACCCCATGCTATACAGCGTCGGACGACCGGGCCTGAATGACATCATATTTGGGTCAAATCCGGGCTGCAATACTCCTGGATTTCCGGCTATTCCCGGATGGGATCCCGTTCGTCCCACTGAACTTGTGTCTCTTCCAATGTTGGCTCACTCTGGGTTCCATAGGTCACAGGTCTCGGGTCGCTCAAATTTGAAAAACTAATAGAGATAGTTGATAATATGCCTTAGACTGACCCGAGCCCCTGGCAGCTTCAGCGCCTTCGCGATCGTTATTCCCTGCCCCAGCTTGCTCCCGTTACCGAGATGTCCTCTATGTTTCTTCTGACATTTCTTCTAGCACTTCCTCCCCCAGAGCTTATTCTCCAGCCGGATCGGTCTACATACACGCGACCCGGGTGAGTGTTATACACTCCGGTGATTGGTATAGCCATCGTTGTATTTCCATGTTTGCATGTAGCCTATCACACGTATTTCCCACCCAGAATAATGACAAGATATATCTAGGCCAGTCATTCAATAAAGGAAGCTACGTGTGGCGAACCGCATCAGCTGTTACATAGCTCTCTTCGGTGCTCGTCACCTGCTAGTTTCAGCATGGGTGACTGCAAGACTCGGAGGAACCTCCGCCTCACTTGGAGTTCGAGCTTGCGCAGCGTGAGGTCCTTAACTTGAACTGTCTTAACTTGCGATGCAGAGACCATGCACTATCATATGCTTGCTGTGCTTTTTATATTCACCATCGGGCTCCTCATTGGCCTCGCAACTTGAAACTCCGTCTTCCTCATACCCAGCTACTCCTTACCCAGTTTACGGGCTCCCCGCGGTGCTCCTCGCAAACCTTTTCACTGCCAGTGACTGCATACTATTTCGGCCTTCCGCGGACGCGGCGGCAGAAACTGCTCATGGCCGCGGCGGGGCAGCAGGGGGCGCAGGCGAAGGTTGGCGAGCCGAGACTCAGGTGACATCACACCGTCGTTAGTCGCGGCCTACTGCTTTTCCAGTGGCTGTACTGGACACTTGGCTACGTGTTACTGGCAGCCTATGTGCCCGCCGCGGTGGACCGGAGCGTGCATTGCCGGCTACCTTGATGATTACAAGCGCTCGGACGACCTGAGGCTATTCAAGAAAGAATTTTGCACCGACGGGGCCACCTTCGCAACCTACATTGTCATGCAGATTAAAGGTACGTCCCGAGCGATCCAGGGGCCGAGGCGAGCCTTAATATCTAGTACACCGAGGCCATGGCGTAATACCAAGTTCTGCCGGTGTATAACCTGTTCGCGAAGCTCGAGACGCATGGCGCTAGCATCCTCCCAGAGACCTGCGACAACGGCGTCGGTGCAGCCTGAGGGAACTGCCTGATCAAGTATGTCTCTGGCAACCGGTGGTATGTCTAGTTCCTCCCACCTTCTCCTCAACTTGTACGTGTTTCTACTAGTACCCGCAAGCACCACTCCTCCACGCTTTTCGCCTAGTATCCCTGGGTCATCGGTGGAACGACGGGCTACAACCTGGACGTGGCAGCGAGTCTTCCTGGTGACGGCTTCTCGGGCGTACTTTCCGCGGAAGACGACGCGATGCTCGCCTTCCTTCAGTATGACAGCCTACCGTGACCCGACACGACCTATTCTCACTTTTTACTACTACTTTGTGCAGTGCCGTGGGCCCGCGGCCTCCCCAACATCGCCCTGCAGCATGGACGGCACGAGATGCTCGGTGTCTGTTCGTATATCCCCCCCTCCATGTCTCTGCATTGGCCCACATCATGGACACTGCTGACTGCCAGCGTACAGACCGCAGCGGGCATCATCTCCTGCTTCATGAATGACTACCTGCTCTCGAACGGCAAGGCGGGCCCAGATTCGATCCCGACGTGATATGTCATCGATGCACGCGTAGCCTTGCCCGCATCGATGACTTTGCTGATGGATTCTCGGCTATCCCTGGATGGGATCCTGTGCGTCCCACCAGACTTGTGTTTTCGGGGAATACTTTGATGACCAGTATTAGACCGTCTCGGGCTAGCTTCAACGCCTCGTCACAATCATTATTCCTTCCCCAGGTTGCCGTCGTAGTCGCAGACATCATCTATGACGTCTCTTCTAGTAGCACTTCGCTTCCTTTCCCTCGTCTAAACTCCACGGTCCACCGATCTTTGAAGCCGAATGGGTCTACATAGATTCGTACGACCCAGGTCGGTGAGAACAATACAATACCCTCCGGTGATTGGTATGGGTTGAGTTGCATATCATATAAACTACACATATCCGCGCGCACTACACGTTTTGCCTACATGGAACAATCACAAGAAATATCCGAGCCTGTCATTCACTAAAGGAGGTGCGCGTAACAAACCGCATCAGCTCCCAATCGGCCTCCAACCCCCAGAAAGCCGTTGGTCCAAGCGTGCGGGGCTTCATGTTTTGCATTGCGGTTAGCACCCGCTCTCCGTTCGTTCATGAGATCCGTCAACCTCTCGTTTTGCCCCGGCAGTCAAAGTGCTTCTAGAAGATGCGGATAGGCTTGCCCATCGTCGATTTGATGTGTAACGATTTGACATTTTGCCAGTGTTTCTTGAGTAACGAGACGAGGAAGTTGATGCCTAGGCGATATTAGTGTGAAAATAAATAAATACAAGCATCTGAGGCATACTCAGCATGACGTTGGCAAGGACTTGGTCGTCCGACATCTGGACGTGGCCCACAGCGACACCCAGACACAACACCTTTTTAAGTTGGAACTTGATAGTCGACCGCACCTCAGTGAGCTTGTTGGTCAAGTCTTCAGCGGGCGATACGGGCGTTGGGAACTTGCCGGCTGTGGTTCAATCAATAATCGACGAGACACCAAAAAATGAAGGAATAGACGTACCCTTGGAAAGACCAGGACCAAGGAGACGCGGGATCTGCTTGATGAGTGCCTCAGATGCCAAGAATGCATCGTACTTCTTCGCGAGCTTCTTGACCAGTTTCTTGTTCTTGTTTAGCCTGTAACCGCCATCCCGTGAGTAACAGCTCGAGCACATTAATATCTTCCACCCACTTCTTTAAATCGTCTACAGACATGTATTCCAAATCGATCTGCTTTGCACGATCGATGTCGGCGGCATCGGCGAGAATGCAGATGGACATGCGCGGGCGAGGCACGTTGGGGAGCCTATTTGCACGTCAGCACACCAAGATTTGTGCAGACACGAAAAACCAACTTGACGGTGCCAGAGAAACGCTTGTCGCGCTGAGGGTCATAGTTCTTCAGACCTATCTGAAGCTCAACCGTCTCGACGAAGTTGCGGCGCTTCTCGCCAGTCGATTCGGCAAGTAGGTCCTTGATAGAGCCCCGCACGCTTGACACTGAAAGCTTGCTGGTTACAAGAGTAAGCTACGGTTATATGCCGCCAGAGCGACAGTACCCACCTCATGCTTGAATTTTGGGATTCCTTGGTTGGAACGGAACGAGTTGATTCGAAGACGTTGATCTCGAAAAATAAAGTTTGGCCTTAACGATGAACTGTATAGCGTGACAGAAAATGTAACTTACACATGACTGTGACAATCACATGATATTGATCTCACGTCGCGAGATCTAGAGCCGACGTGTCTTCTCGTACAAGCCTGCACGTACTCCAGCATGTCTTCAAGGCTCTCCCTGCTCGCCCTCATATTTGCGCTTTTCGCGCTTGCAAACGCACAGTTTCAATTCTTCAACGAGATGTTCGGAAACCCCCATCAGCAGCAGCAGCAACAGCAGCCATCTGGCGGCCAACAGTGGGCCATGCACGCGGAGAGTCGTACGTGCTACTGCTGTATCCACCACACTGTCACGCTTAGACAAAATTATATTCTTTGCAGTCCCCTGCTCGGACTATCTCTGCCCAGATACCCTCGTTTGCGTAAAACGGCCCGTTGACTGCCCGTGCCCAAACGTGCAAGACGTCAAATGTTTCGCGCCGGACGCGCAGGAAATTGGGAGCGGCACGCGACTCTGCATCCGTGGGGGGACCAACTGTGCGGAAGTGGAAAAGCTATTGAACAAGTTTGCAAAATAACCGATTATGCCTTCTCCGGCGAGATGAAGCGTTCTTCGACTATTACAGTGTAGACTTTTGTGCGTTCCACTGTTCTAGACTAATTCTGTGGAGTGACGAAATCCAAGAAGAGAGTTCTGAATCGCTTCGGTGTATGGGAGTACCCCAACCAGAGGATAAGCGCGGGGATGGCGTGAACGTGGGGTTCATTGAGTTACTTTGGTTTGTAACTTTTTGACGCCATGCAACATGTTGCGGCAATGACCGGTGCAACGCGCGGCAGGCGATACTTTATAGTACCATCTTCGCGATCGGCTTGCGGTCAACGTAATAAACCTCGTGGGGGGTTTCTCTCTCACCTTCTGTGACTTTTCCCGGATCCTGGATGACTTCGCAGTCTTGCCCACGAGGTCGCCCACTGATCTTCCCACTTCGGCACCCAGGGAGAGATTCTTATCTTTGCATATCTATTTGATTTCTCAGGTCTGCACACGTTGTCTGAGCGTGTTACGGACACGATTTCCAAAAGGCCACTATCGCGGATATATCGTGCCTCGAGACCCTACGACTTTTATTCACTTGCCGCCGTGAGTCTCCGAAGCTATTTTCCTTCACCTGAAACAAACTCACTTACGTATCTATTTCTCCTATTCTACTAACATGTCAGAATGGATGTCCGGTCCTCCACTCGACGCATCAGGTGTCTTGACTTGGAAGTTGTTGCACTTCCTGGCCAGCCAGCGGCCATCAGCTCAGGAGAAACGGGGTGACCGGCGGCTGGACGATGCCCGCCAACTAGCCAGAGAAAATGAAAGAATCATCTCGTAAGTTCTCCACAGGACATCTACTAAACTTACGTTGCCGCAAATGTCATATAGCGCGTTCTCGAACCGTGGCCGTGTGACTGGTGTCGCTCTTTCTCTCTGCAGGATTTATCTCGGTTGTAAAGATGCGTTCCCAACGCCCGGAATGAAGGACGACTGGCGCGAAGCATGTGCAAAGACGGGCGCCAATCTAGACTCGTTTCCACCATATGAACTGGCAAGTCCCATTCCCGCCAAGACGATGCGTGTCCTCACTTTTAGATTCAGTTCGCAGCGAGCAACATAAAGCTGTTTATCGAGACGAAGGAAAGGATCATGCACGCTGTAGAAGCCCTATATGGTTTTGACTGCAGTCACGCAGCCGAACGCATCAGGAGAAACGCAACCCTTGCTCAGGCATTGTTATCTGGCATGGCCTTTATCTACCGTGTTTGTCTTTCGCCATTACCATCATGACTTACTGACCGTCATGCAGGAACGCGGGAGCTCGCATCATCCATACCGACATCCCGTGCTCCAAAAGGCTATCAACCTCACGTGGTTTCGAAACGAGGACGACGACGGGGTCGTTGTCAGTCCCGGCCATTGCCTTTATACTCGCTGTGGTAAGGGTTGTGTTTATGTACGATGATCCACGGATTATGACGAAAGTGTCCGTTATCAGATCGAGTGCTGCATCGATGAGTGGACGGATGGCACATGCAAGGATACTAAGTGGGGCGAAGAGCAATTCAAGACCGCGTACCAATCACACATCAGCTCGCTCAATGACTTCTGGCAACACGACATTGCCCAAAGCGCAGACTTGTTTGAACACATACGAAGTGATCTCCTCAAGGGAGGGCGGTAGGAGTCCAAGTTACCTCGCTTATGCGTCATTGGGGTACTCGTTTGCTAACGCACAACTTGGCCGCAAGAAAGCACGCAGGTGTCCCGCCTGTGCCTGTCACAGGGTCAGGAAGATTCTTCCAAGACGCTCTAGATGCTACACACCGAGAAGATTGGGATCCCAGGGCCATGACCATCCGTAAGCAATTGGGCGCTAAAATCAAACCCAAGATTGCGACTCTTGTGGAGAATATGTATAACTTTAAGATGAACCAAGCTTCTGCTAGCATAAGTCATAACGCTGGAAGCGCTCAAGAGCTTCTGACCGACCTGAAATTTATCTATCCTGTTCGTTTTCATCACTCAAGCAAGCATCCGAGTCGAACGCTGACTTCGTCTCCTCGATAGGACCCCCGCCGTGACCCATACCGCCACCCTAGCATCCAACGAGCGATTGACACTACTTGGTTCCGTCACAAGGATGATATTGGCGTCGCGGATCATGAGCAGTTTTCCCCGATGCCTATTTCGATCATTGCTATTACGCTCACCGTGGTATGATCACTCACACCATGTCCTGATACTCAACACAAACTGACGATGTCGACCTTTTGTTTTAGATTGAATGGTGCATTGTCGAGTGGTCTGATGGCACGCGAAGAGATACTAGCTGGGACGGCGCAATGTTCCAAACCGTTTATGACTCACATGTCTCGTCACTTCTCGATTTTCAAGCACATAGCCCTGCGAGCCTGTATCAGCTGCAGTGCGATCTGTTGCGAAATGGGCGGTAGGTTATGTTTCTAATCGTGAACGTCATTCACGGATACTCAGTCTATCGTTAGTGAACACGCCGGAGTTCCACCTGACCCTGTCACGGGATCGTCAAGGTTCTCCCCCGGGGCTCTAGACGCAGTTCAAGAGGACAACCAGCCCAGTCCAACCGCCCCTCCAGATTATTACGATACTATGGGCCCTCGATTTATAATCGATCGTGCTTGACACGCCTATTTCTTCGATATTAGTATTTTCCCAGACTCGCCGTCCCAGTATTATATGTCCCATGTTAATTATCTTATCATCGCGTTAGTAACTTAAGGTAACAGGTATTTATCGAAGTGGAGACTATTCGTCCCCTCGAACGACTATGTGTACCAATATAACCGATCCACTATCTCCCGGTGCGGCATTGACAGCTATGCACCAATCGCATCAGTCACTCCAGTATTAACTTACAGCAAGTGACAAGGACACGACATCATCTTTGTTTCCCACGGTGCTCAAGTTGCCGCAGGCTCTGGTCCCGCAGCCTCGCTCGCAGCACACGCACTGACAGCACATGTCACATTACACCAGTACCATTAGTTAAGTTCATATGGTCGATTCGCCTCGACTGCCTACTAGGCCCTAGGGGTTCTGAGAATTATTGTCTGTGACTTTGACACTCACTTATCGCACAAAAACATCGTACTCAGTGACTGTGTGACTGGCGGCGCTCTTCCTCCCTGCAGGATTTATCTCGGTTGTAAATATGCGTATTCAAACGCCCAAAAATGAAGCACGACTGGACAGTGATTGTGTGGCGCGTGTCGTGTGTAAAGACGGGCGCCGATTTCTACTTATTTCCACCATATGAACAGGCAAGTCCCATTCTACCAAGACGTTGCGTGTCCTCACTTTTGGATTCAGTTCGCAGACGGCAACATGAAGTCGTCCATCATGCAGGAATTTCGCCCTGGCGGGAGCTCTCATAATCTACACCGACATCCCGCGCTGTAAAAGGCTACATGGTTTCGAAACAAGGACGACGACGGGGTCGTTTTTGACGAATGTGTCTGTTATCAGATCGAGTGCTGCTTCGGTACCAAACACAGATCAGCTCACTCAATGACTTCTGGAAACCCGACATCGCTCGAAGCGCAGACTTGTTTGAACACATACAAGTGATCTCCTCAAGGGAGCACGGTAGGAGTTCAAGGTATCTCGCGTATGCGTCATTGGGGTACTCGTTTGCTAATGCACAACTTGGCCGTCAGAAAAGATTCTCCCCCGTGTCCAGCTCCAACAATCAGCATCTCGGACGACTCGGAGGAATGATAGCGCAGGTTCAGATGATTATTTATTCCTCGTTCTGCGTGCTACCTGACTCGTTTATCTGTAATATACAAGGGGCGAGCGCTCTTGCTCCTGACTCATAGTCCGTCAACCCGCTCATTGCGCTGGTCACGGATGGTTACCGGACGGCGGTCGTGTATAGAGCTGGTGCTCAGGGAAGCACTTTGGAATCCAGCTTTTCGGTCCTCTAAATAAGCGAGTGCAGGGAGTGTGCAGAGATGGCAACCATCTCCCCAGGTACATCATCAAGTGTACGAGCAACCTGCCATGCCAAACTCCCATTTATATATAGCGACATCCATCATAGTTACGGCCTGCATGTAAGTTATGTACATATACGGGCTGGTATTCGTTGAGAATGTACTTCCCCTCTCTTCGCGTTCCCTTTCTGTCCACTCGGTTCCTCGACGACTCTGCGCGTAACCTCTCTAGAACGTTCCCTTAGTTAATGACGTACAAACTGAGTCTTTCTTCAAACACCCTTTCGGTATTGACAACAGCTACAGGGCGGCCAGAGAGCTGGCGAACGGCGACGAACTTGTCAACAGATGATGCTAGCTGGCCTACTAAGCAAATCAGGTCAAGGGCTGGCAACACTTCAGCGACCATCTCCTCGGTGACGTCTTCCAATGCAAGAGTGACGTGCATTGCTAATTCCCGAGATACACGCAGTGTCTTTACTGCGGAGAATTGGCGGAGGAGGTGCAGCCATTCAGCATTGTTCATACTTTCTAGTAGAGTATCTTCGTCCGCCCCAATCTCCTCGAGCTTGAGATGAACCACTTGAGATAGGAGGGTGGAAGGTTGGCCGAGCACCTGTGACATGTGTGAAACTTGCCAGTCAAACCCTTGGCATAAGATGGAAGTACGGATAGGAATCCGACTCGGATGGCGTGGGGGAGACTGATACATCTCGAGGGAGACCAGGCGATTGGTAAACGTTACGTCCGCATGCCTGAGTAGGGTGAGCTTGGGATCTTCTGAGCGATCGATGAACTTGAACGGTTGCGCAACTTGGAAGTCGATAAGCTGATTGAAGTACGTTATGTGAATCTGGTTCAGTCGAGGGCTATCAATTCGAGAAACGAGTTCCTCCAGATACTCGCAAGCGCCACGGAATTCAATGCAGGTGAGCGAAGGAAGCACAGCGCGTGTTGGGGGAGGCAGGCGTATTTGACCAGGGCGGGAAGTAGCCGATTGGAACCCGATGAGAAACATTTCGAGCCTGGGCAACGCGGCCAAACACGCAACCATCGCCTCCGGTGAAATGTAGCCATTCCGGGGAATATCGTAAAAGTCGAGACTGACAAGGTCACTGCAAGACGAAAGAAGCGTTGGTAATGCTGGGAAGATAATGTCTCCCAAGGCGATTCGCTGTAAACACGGGGTATGTCCACCTAAGAATCCATCAGGAAGGGCAAGCGCATTTCCGCCT
>QFDV01000621.1:22960-32966 GCA_003315845.1 Lactarius trivialis
GGCCGACCAACGGGAGGTGGTGGTGGTGGTGGAGGTGGAGGTGGTGCAGCGGAAGTAGGGCGCGAAGGTGGTGCGGGTGGTGCGGGAGGCGGGGCTGCTGGAGCACGTGAGGGTGGAGGTGGAGCGCGTGAGGGTGGCTGAGGTGCAACTGGCGTGGGTGTGGTGCTTTCAGGAGAGGGGGGAAGACGTGAAGGGGCACCGCGGGATGGCGGAGGCGGAGGCGCAACAGGGGGAGGAGGAGCTGTTGTGGAGGTGGAATCCTGTTGTCCGTGTAGCGCTCTACGAGGCGCGACAGGGGGGGAAGCAGCCGTTGCTGAAGAGGTGGAATCTTGTTGTCCATGTTGCGCTCGACGAGGCGCGGGCGGAGGCGGACCCTTCTTCCGCGATCCCCCAGTGACCGCGGCATCACTCTTCTGGGCTTCACGCACGAAGGTTTTGATGAAGTCCATGTTCTCTTTAATGACAGCTTCATCGATACCATGATGTTCAAGGTCTACGAGGAAAGCAGACCAGGACGGGTCTACACCGGAAGATGTGAAGCCTTTCTCCGAATCATAGCCCATATGAGCAACGTGCTTGAAAGATCCCGCGGTCGGTGCGGAGATAAGAGATTTATCAATTGTGCCTCCTTTTGATATATTCTTCTTCTTTGCGGGCGCTGCAGCCTTTGCTTTCGCTGCGGGACATGGGTATCAGTAGATGATGCCACAATCCGGCGATGGACGTACGTTTGACTTCTTTGCGGTTGGATACCTGCTTATAAAAGTTCCTTGCATCACCCTCAGCCGGGAAGACGATACCAATCATGCAATCCTGCCCCATGGGTGTCAGCCGACATAGTATGTAGTGGCATTTTAGCACGCACATCGCCCGCAAAGGTGTGGAAGAAAGGGCGGTCCTGATAATACTCAAAGTCTCTGTAGATCTCGTGCTCCCAAACCACGCCACGATTTCCTACGAGGTCGACAAGGTTAAGAAAATGAGCACCTCTGGCACGATCCGCGATGAGCAAGAGGGCGCCTTGTAGACCACCATACGACCACGTGGAGGGATCAGGATGGGCGAAATATAAGCGTGCGAGCGAAGCAGCTAAGATCTTTGATGGGGGCGGGACAATGAGTTTGACGTGTGATTTCTCGTTGGCGGATAAAGAGGATGAGGAGGGCATCGTGGTCAATGTTTCCGGTCGACAGCGACTGCGCTTCCTTCGGGACCCCGACTGACCCTAACCCTATGCCAATGGAGTCGGCGGATAGATGTCTATATCAGGCAAGATATCAGGACCTCGGATTTAAAGGCCTTTGTTACTGTACTTCTGCAGGTGTATACGATTACGATTTAAAATGTCGAGAGAGAGAGAGAGAGAGAGAGAGGATCTTTGACTGTGTGTGACATAATGTGACGTGATTCGTGTGACATGTGACAGGCAGGTACGCGTCCAAGACTGGCAAGCGCTCGCGATGATGTACGCGCAAGCACTTTCTCCAACTCTGCACTTACGTTCAACGTCCATTGCCGCGTCCTCACTCTCGCTTCTCTAAAATGGTCCGTTTTTCTGACGACAAAGCTGCCTTTGTATAGCTCAACTATTTGCATGTAGTCTATCATGGATCACAATGGCGGCTCGGTCGTCGCGATGGCCGGCAAAGACTGCGTCGCCATCGCCAGTGACTTGCGCCTTGGTGCAGGTGCAATGACCGTAGCCATGAATTTTGAAAAGGTGAGCTCTAATCTTTCATCGTTATCGGATCTCTCAAGGTGCACGCGTACCTGCGTAGATCTTTCCCGTCACCGACAGGATGTTCTTGGGACTCACGGGTCTTGCTACAGATATCACGACTCTGTGCGTAGATTCGTTGCTATTTCACGTGGAGTATGATATTTACGGTATAAACGCCTAGCCGCGATACGTTTCGGTATGCCGTGAACATGTTCACAATCAAGGAATCCCGCACCATCGAGCCCTCCACGTTTGCGCATCTCGTCTCCAGCACACTCTACTCACGGCGCTTTGGGCCATACCTTGTCGAGCCAGTGCTTGCTGGATTAGAGCGCACACCATCGGGCGGTTTCAAGCCGTATATTGTTGGTGCAGACCTCATTGGCTGCTTGAACTTTGCAGAGGACTTTATCGTGGCAGGGACCGCGTCCGATAAGCTGTTTGGTGTTGCGGAAGGACTATGGGAGCCAGATCTCGGTCCCGAAGATCTTTTTGAGACAATAAGCCAGACACTGCTCAATTCCGTTGACCGAGACGCATACTCTGGTTGGGGAGCTATTGTACATGTAATGTGAGTTATTGAGATCCTCTGTCTCTTGCCCTTCTTACGACTACCACAGTACCCCGGACAAGGTCATCACGCGCACGTTGAAGGGCAGGATGGATTAGTTAATCATCCTCTTGGGACATTATATTGTGATTAAGTTTAGAAAAGAAGCAAATGTACATTTCGCGATCAACGCTTGAAATTTGAAAACTGGTGCCCCATCACGGCGACGACAGCTACTTTCGGTGATAGTACAGTAGTTCAAGACTTTGCATAGGCGTATTAACTTTTGTCGGTAAAGTAGTGAGTGTAACATAACGTGCATGGGTCAGGTGTTTCCATGCGTGGCTTGGAACACCGGGGGTTTGACGGGTGGACAATGTTCCAATGTTTCTTCGACATTGTCGTAAAGAGCGGCGCGGCTGCGCTCTGCTCTTGGACGTGATCAGCAACCTCTTTCGCATGCACGGAAATGGCGCTGACGTACTGTGAGGATGGGTGCTCGGAATAATGGACCAGATGAGCACGCCCGCAACGATAGAAGTGCACGAGATCCAGACGGCATGCGGCTGCGTTGCACCAGCATACAGAACCACGCTCACGAGCAAGCATAGCCCCCCTCCCGCCAACGACAGGATAGGTACGTGCCCGATGCCCTCGCCGTCGACACGCAGCAGGAACCCCCGCACCGGCATCCACTCGCGAAACGGATGGTCCCCTTTCCCTCTCGATGGAAGGCGGCCCAAGGCGTCGACATCGACCGGCGGCGGCGGCTGGGCTCCCTCGGCGGCGGTGACGGCCTGCACGCCGAACCTGCCGTCCTCGGCGAAAATGGCCATGACGCGGGAGATAGCGCGCATCGAGTCGGTGAGGAACGCACGGGAGCGCGGGTCAGGGTGTGCGGAATGGGGCTGCTGGCGCTGCTGCTCCTGCTGCTCGCGGACCTCGTGGCGGGCGCCGTCGATCTGTCCGGCGAGGCGCACGGCGAGGCGGTGGCTGCGCCGGATGGCCTGCTGGAGGATCAGGGCGCGCACGACGCCTGCGGACGTGCCGATTAGGTCGAGCGTGAGGCCGACGAAGCCGAACCAGTTCGTCGCTTTGCCTAGGACGCTGGAAGTGGAGTTGGTCGTGACGGAGATCATCTGCGCTTGGACACCTGCGATGAACGCGCCCTGCGGCGCGAGATGAGTGGTGAGTTGTCGGGAGGCGCAGGACCTAAATTGTTTATATGTAGGTAACAACTACGACACGCACGACCGCGATGAGGGCGTTAATGGTATCGAGAAGTGTCTTGTTGCCATCCATCTCTTTCTGCAGATGCTTAATTGGAGTTTTCGCTTCAAACTCATCAAGGAAACGGGCGACGGCGGTGAGTTGATCGGTAGAGGGTTGGCGCGAAGGGTGGACAGCCTCAGGCCTGCCATGAAAACTCATGTTGTAGGAGCTCGAGAGCGCGCGCTTGGGGGGCTGTGTCTACTGCCAGTGCAATTACGGAGTAAATATATATATGAGTAGAAAGGGAATTTCCTTAAGGGTAAAGTTACGAGTAAATGAGGGTCGACAGTGGGTCGACTCGGAGGTCGTGTGGTCGCCGGTCCAGCCCTATGCTTCCGTTGACTGACGTTACCCGTGAACGATTTAACAATGACGCCAGGAACAGCTGGCCGCGCGCAGTACGTGAATGTGTACCTAGTATGTACGACTAAGTAACTCAATGTAATATACAAGTGATTGCTGTGTCCGCCGCTGTAGGCTATAAAGTGAGAATACATACACAACCAAATCGCGTCAATGTGCACCGACTCCGTCTCGTGCCAAAGCGCGGGAATAAACACTGGACGTACATCCCCACTATGCGCTGCGCATTACTTCTGGACGTGAGCATGACACCCATGCATACCACATCATCGTCTGCAATTGCAGCACGTCCTCCTTCCACATGCGCTCTAAGTTTTGCGCACGGAACTCTTCTGTCAAACGCGCACACCGCTCGATGTTCTCTGGGCTCACAAAGTCCATTGCGACCTTGATGCAGTCGGAAAGATTGCACACCTATTGTCATCTTTCAGCAAGGTGTTCGATCCTGCTGGAATAGATGATACACACCTGGTGCGCGCACCCAGCTGGGATAAATACCGCCTCGCCTTGCCTTTGAAATACGAGGTGACTCTTTACGCCAGTCTTCGCGTACAGCTCCACGCGCAGCCGTTCGTCAAGGTAGAATTGCTGCGAGTGAATTGGGTCGAGCCCGCTTGCTAGCTTAAATCGCTCGCTCAAAAATTGTCTGATCGCTGGCGCGTCCTCTGCACGGTAAAGGTCCCACCGTGCGCCACCTGGCGAACCATCGGCACACGGTTCCGTATACACCATCACGTTCACTGCATCCGCCATATCCATGTGAAGTCGCGTAGAACCCTTGGAGCCTTCGGAGTCCTGTGTGGCAAACGCATTGTACATCTTTGGACCTAGTTATCTATTAGCTCCTGCATCCATCACAAGGGTGTGAAAGAAGCGTACCAAGGTCTGGTGCGACAGCGTTCGACGGAAAGTGAGACGCGATGTTAAGCACGCCGTCGCGGCGACAATAGCTTGGAATCGGCACAGCGCGGGCAAAATCTTCAAACAGCTCCGGAAACGCGGTCTTGAAATCAGCCGACGACGGCCAATCCTTCAGTTTCCAGACGCGAGAATCGATCCGTTCATTGTATTTGCCGAAACGGGCAAAGAACCAACCAACTGTGACCTCTCGTTTTGTCTCTGTGACGCAATCCACGATGGTGCAGCTATGATCACCATATTTCTCGACGAAATACTCTGGTGTCCATTTTATGTGGAATTTTTCGAGGACTCCGTTGACAACCAGCGGCTGGCCCACGGCCCAGACGCCCCGAAAGATTTCTTCTGTGAGTGTCGAGTCACTGTATGTTGTCGTTTGGAAATGTGGAATGGCATCCTCAGAATTGATGGGCTTCGCGGACAAAGTCGGCGACTTCGGTTTAGGTATCTGAGTATCGCGAGACAACTCAGATGCGGAAGTTGATGGTGATATGGGAAGGAGAGGACTGGACACAGGCTCCGAAGTGGATGATGTTGTTGCTACGTCGATATCATGAGGTGCTGTATCTACCCGTACAAAGGGTATGATGTTGCTAGCTGCTGACAGCTTAGAAGGAGCAGGCGGCGGCAGTGTGCCTTGGTCGATTACCAAAGGTTCTGGAGTGGGTGGTGGTGATGCCGACAACTCTACCTTGATGTCATGGGGTATGGGCTCTACCCGTACAAAGGGCATGGTATTGATAGCTGGTGGTGGCTGAGGAGCAGGCGGCAGCTGTGTGCCTTGGTCGGGTACCAAAGGTAGTGGAGTAGGTAGTGACGATGCCTCCGACTTTACCTCGATGTCATGAGGTATAGTCTCTACCCATACAAAGGGTTTGACGTCGCTAGCTGCTGGCGGCACAGGAGGTGCAGGCGGCGGTCGGGTGCCTTGGTCGGGTGCCAAAAGTTCTGGAGTCGGGGGTGACGATACCGACAACTTTACCTCTGGAGGTCGCCCGTTATCAGGAAGACGAGGGAGTGCAGCGACAACGGTAGCGAGTAGGTCGAGATTTGCTAATGAATGGTTGGCGTCAAATGGTGTAGGGTAACGTAACTCAGGGGTCATTGTCGCAAGGGTCCGCTCGCTTGAGGTATCCGTGTGCTTCTCGTCGCCCAGGATAGCGCTCATCTCTAGAACTGCCGCTCGAAGTTCTGGCTCTGAAAAACGCGAAATAGGAAAGAATTGTTCATGGTTGTGGCTCTCGCGAGGGACGCATGCAATGAGACGTTTCTCTGGATCACGCCGATCCTTGGGAGCAGTCACGGGGGCGATGCTCGGGGGTATTGCGGACAATTTCCTGTAGCACTCCGCGCACGCCTCGCGCCCACATAAACGGCACATCCATGACAAGGAAAAAAGAGATGTCAGACATGTGTCTATCGTACTTGGTTGGCAGCGTATTTAAAATGGAGACGATGGGCTACGTACCGCACGTTGCACGGACATCGACCTCGCGAGGCCGGCAGATGATGCCCTCCTGCTCCAAATGCTCGACTTCCTTTCGAAGGATCGGAAGGAGTCCTGTAGCAATCACCCGCTATTGTACGCGGTGAGCGATGTGGCGAGAAGAGCGCCCACACAATACGCACCTTAATTGTACTGACGTGCTCTTTCCGTAGGTCTGTGTTCCATGACTGAGGAAAGGCGACCCGTTCGAGCGTCGCAGCAGATTTGCTTTTAAATCCGATACCGCGGCATGCACCGGCAGCATCGCGTAGGATGAAGCGAACGTCGCGAAACCGACAGGTATCCATCCCGTTGCGACGTGAACAGGACGTACATCTTGAGAGCTTCGCATCTTTATAGGCGGTAGCAAGACAGAATTTTTCTTGTAGTTGAACTGACATTCCTTGCTCTGAGTATGCTGCGGACGGGAGGTCAGACCGCCACAACGGCGAGCGATGGTCATTCGTACTGACCGGGTGATGGGGAGTTTGTCGAGTCAGATTTCATGCGCTTTGAGGAAGAAGTCTCTGCAGCATCGAGAGCGGTTGAGCGCGCGCGCTTCTTTCCTTTGCTTTTGGACGTTGGCATCGGTTGAGGGAAGGGTTCGAGCCTGAGAGTGCGTTACGGGTTACGGAAGTGGAAGCGGCGCGAGACAAGACTGGATACCCCTACTGCTTACTCGGTCTTCCCGGCCCGCCACTCGACCCATGCCATGGCCAGCACTCTAACAGAATATCTTAATTCACAACAAGAGCTTCAGAACGAAGCTGCCAGGGCCCTTCCCTACTCATTCTCTAATTGTACTTACCCCCTGGGCCACATCCGCCAAGCCGTTTACCTCTGCGTCACTTGCGCTTCACAGCACGGCATCTGCTCGTCATGTTCCATCGCTTGTCACACGGACCACGAACAGCTTGAGTTATTTCCAAAACGCCATTTTCGCTGCGACTGCCCGACCAGCGCCCTCGCGCACCCGTGTTCGCTCCACAAAGCACCTGAAGCTCCGAACGATCAAAATGTGTACGGCCAAAACTTCTGGAGTAAATTCTGCCGCTGTGGGAGACTGTACGATGCAAAGTCGGAACGGGAGACGATGATACAATGTCTCGCGTGTGAGGTGCGCTCAGCCAACCTTCGCCTGGAAGTTTATCGATAGACTCCTCAGGACTGGTATCACGAATCCTGTCTGAATTTACGCGCTCGTCCACCATCCCGCTTTCCCTCCCCAGAGCCCGTCAACGGGGATAACGAAGCAGAGCAAGACGACAGTCCTAGCTCAGAGGCTTCTTCCTCCGGACTCCCTCTTCCCCTGATCACCGCTGAAGATTATGATGCGTTCGTCTGCAGATCTTGTGTCTCAAAAATACCCATTTTGCAGACCTGGGCCGGAACACCAGGAATTGCCATGGTCGTGCGTGAGGAATTGGATTCCCCGTGGAAAATTGTCGGCGCGCTCCAAGAAGATGATCTGGTCGTAGATGACCCAGTCGTAGAACGAAGCCAAGCGGCGGAGAGCGATATTCCCACCGCAAGTGTCGAACAACTGGACTCAGACAGGACACACACTCCCATAGGACCGCTTTCAGGAGATGGTTCCCCGTCTTCCTCAAACACCGACACTGTTCAAGGGAAAAAACGAACCCTGCTTTCTATTGGTGGCCCAAGCACCAAACGTTCGCGTACATTTGGGCCGTCCTCTCAAAAGCTTTGCCAGGCACCGGCTCCAAACTCGTTTGCCCAGACAATTTTCGTGCAAGACGGCGCGCGGACACTGGGAGAGGGTGATATCTTTCTTTCGGGAGACTGGCGTGAGCGATGGTGTCTGTGTGATTCATGCCTGCCACGTTTGCAAGAGCACTCGTATTTGCTTAAAGAAGAGGAGACTTATGAACCACCAGAAGACCCGGACTCTGGTAAGCCTCAATCAGTAGCGGATGTGGGAGGGATTCTGATCTTTGTATAGGACTGTCGTTGGAGGAGCTTGGACTCCGAGCCCTCGAGCGCATACCACGCGACCGTGCACTTGATGGCATTCGAGCTTTTAATAGCATGAGGTACGTTGGTGGCAATATTTTCCGAAAATACCTAAATATGACTATCCCACAGAGATGATCTGAAGAACTTTTTGCGGCCGTTCGCTCAGGAAGGCAGAGAAGTCGCAGAGGTGGATGTCCGCAGGTTTTTCGAAGCTCATACGGAAGCCGCGCGTGTTGGGCAGAAGTAACATGGCATCCGTCGTCCGTAAACTTTGTTCTTTTCGAAGGCTATAAGTTGGGTCCCCTCAATGGCTTTCTAGGTCCAGGGTAGGGTTGAATCACTACTGTTCGGTCTTCCGTGACGCCGAGAAGTCGTCAAAATTTGATTTATCCATTCTTTCTGAACCCGCGAATATGCACCCCGATCAACCCCGTTAGCGTGCCACTCCTGCTATAGAGACCCCAAAGATTGAGAACCGATCATGACCGCGGCCCACCATGGAAACATATGACGCACTCTGGGCTAGACGAAATATGTTTTAACAGAGCAAATGGGGCTCGGCGGCGTTGGCTGCTTGAGCGGTTCTAACACAGCCGGGATGAGTTGATGTCGATGCTTGAGTGGCGTGAGTCCGTTAACTTCGGACTTGACCCTTGTGATGTCAGACGAACTCAGTAGCAAGAGGCAGAGCCCCTGCCGAGTGGCCAGTCAGTGAAGGTATCACGATCCAGGTGAGCTCGGGGACCACCCTGCTCAGGATGGTGGACGTCCACCCTTGTCCCAGTTATCGAGGAGACTTTCGGCGTTCGCTGTCAGCTCGCGAGACGTGGGCACAATATCGCTTTCCGGGTATTAGAAACGAGGATGAACGAGATTGGGTAGTGGGGTTAGATAAGATTGTCGTTAATGATAAGATCGATGCTATCACCAATCATCTTCCCCACAACAGCAAGGTATATTCATCACAGAGTGGGCCCTCTAGGTTACATTCCGCACAACGACTAGACATCGAGCAGAGCGCGTGTCCCAAGGCGTGTTCAGTCAATCGCAGCAGAACTCTTCAATCTCTCTAGTAGGTCCCGCCCTCAGTTCGTGCTATTCCACACATCACATCACCTTTCCACCCGAAGTACCATGCCTACTCAAACAACCTTAACCTCCGAGGGACCGGATCCTATATTGCTAACACTCTTTGCCAATCGGTTTATGAGTGTTGCTGAAGCCATGGGACGCTCGTTGCAGCAAACATCTATCAGCACGAACATCAAAGAGCGGCTGGATTTTTCGTGCGCTCTGTTTGCTCCGGACGGCGATCTCGTTGCCAATGCTCCATTCATTCCAATACATCTGGGATCGATGAGCTTGTGTGTCTATTTCTCTCTCTGCCTGCGTGCGTCTCAACGCAAGGGTAATATAGTGCCGTCAAGTATCAAATGAAACTCCACGGAGATGATCTCAAGGAAGGGGATGTTCTGATGACCAATTCACCACACGCGGGAGGATCGCAAGTCCATTCAGTCTTCTCCTCATTCTACTATTGATGACAGGTCGGCATTTGGTAGACATCTCCCAGATATCACTATAATCAGTCCCGTCTTTGACTCGAAGTCCAGAAAAATCATCTTCTTTACCGCATCACGCGGCCACCATGCAGACATTGGCGGTATTTTGCCTGGATCCATGCCCCCAACCTCCGTAAACATCTTCGAGGAGGGTGCTG
>QFDV01000624.1:2940-23930 GCA_003315845.1 Lactarius trivialis
CCGGGCAAGCGCAACAAAGCTTACAAACATTTAAGCGCGAAAGCAGTCAAGATGACCTCTACGGACCATGAGCCACGATCCACAAGGTCGCCATTCATGAGTAAGATGTGGTTGTTTGATGGCTCGCCCGTTAAGGAGAACAGATGGAGCACGTCGAAAAACTGTCCTGAAAAGTCGATCAGTATAGGACTCCCTCGGCAAGGCGATAAGCAGCACCGTGCACATCCCCGATAACATCGATGGTGATGCCTTTCTCCACCTTGACATCGACGAGGCTCTCCTCCTTTACAAAATGATCGTGGGCTCCGAATACTATTTCCCATGCGTACCGTCGGGGAAGCGCCTTTCCATCTTTAAACCACTGCATCATAGATCGAATGAATTCTATGGTGATCTTGAATTTCCCATCGTCCGTTGTCTCGAGCCTTGGCCCCTCGTAGTTCTTTTCCACCTCGCAGGCCCCTTCACAGCGGATCTGAGTTCGGGAAATAAGGACGACGACTTGGGCGCGCCGCACCTTCGGCGATGATCTCCAAGCATCTTTCTACAGCACTTTTCTCCTCTTCCATCTCGATCGCCTTCTCGAATTCGATCTTGCGCACAAGCTTCTGCGTTGACTCGAGCTCCTTACGGACCTGCGCATTTTGCGGCTCCAGAGCGAGCACCTTCTTCAAGTCGGCGATGGCGAGGTGCGGCTTGAGGATCTGTATGTGACACATCGCGCGACTGCGACAACGTCGCCGCGCGGCTGCAACTTAACGGTGTATCGCTACATATGGGCGTAGCGGAAACGCACCGGTAGTACGCTTTGGCATACTTGGGGTTGATTTCGATGGCACAGGCTTATAGTAGGGCATCTAGTTTCTCGAAACAGGAAGAAGAACGCTGATAGTTACCAGCATCGTGCAGGGCATATCCATGTTCCTCGAGCTTGATGCGGGTATATGCGCGATTACAGAATAACGTCGCATCACCTGGGTTGTGATTTATCGCCTCGGAGTATAGCTGCGCAGCCCGCGCAAAATCATGGCCTATTCGGAGACAGTCAGAAAGTTAAAGAGGCTACTACTTTGCTAAGCATACCTAGAAAGGCCTTGTTAGCGTCGGCTTTGAGCCGGGCGGCTTCTTGTCTATCCTTATCTGAAACCTCTTTAAGATCGGTTAAGCTGAGGGTCGAGAGAGCCAGGGATGGTACCGAGGATGGAGGGGTAGTCGGAGACAAAGATGAAGAAGATTCACTCATGATCGTTGAGCGTGCAGCTTTCAATTCAATACTAGATTGTTAAACTATTTCTACGGTCGTCACCGGTCCGGCGGAACACAAATAAAATATTCGACCGCTTTGCAAAAAGTGGGTATAACCGAAACATAACCAGGTCACTCAGTGACGGCCTCGTAGGCATTCTTCCCCAATCCCCAATAAAATATTTGACCGCTTTGCAGAAAGTTGGTATAACCAGGTCACTCAGTGACTCGGACACTTGTCCAGATTGAAATATTTGCCAAGCCGGGCATCGTAGGCATTCTTCCCCTGCAGCCAGCCGTTGAGCATTTGAAAAACGCTGCCGAAAAGTATGAGTACAACGGTCAAAGATAAACTAAGAAGGCACTTACTAGTCAAGATTGTTTTGGCATCTGCAGCAAGAAGTGTGCGCTGCTCTCGTAGCATCGGACTAGTCCAATCTTGTCAGAAAAACGCCTTGCTATACTAGGTATAATACGCACGTGGGTCATGCCAGGTCTCCAGCCATTATACTCCCCGAACGTCACGAGTACGTCGCCCTTGTTACTAGCCAAGAGACTCGCAAAAAATTCAGCCCCCGTCTTGATATTGAAATCCTGCGTGACAATGAGAAAACTAAGTTTCAAACCCTCCAAGAGGGACGAAAAAAAAAAAAAAGCATACTATGTCTTTGCAGTTGCCGTTTGGAGCACCGACACACTTCTCCTGGGTGATCTGCATGAGGCCTTGCTCGCCGGCTCCACCGACAGCTGCCGGGTTGCAGGAGCTTTCTTGCATCGCAAACGATGCAAGCAAGATAGAAGGTACTGTATGCCGTGATCAACAAAGAGGAGCCCATGCTACACATAAAAAAAAAGAGGACACGAACTTCCATGAACCTTCCCATATTTCTCGAACGTAGCGATAATGTCGTCACGACAAGAGGCAAACGCAGTGTGCCTCGCACTAGCCAGGGACACAGTAATAAGTTGCCAAATTTCGACACGAGGAGGCGTCCAGCCATCGCCATTAATGCCACAATTGATCCAGTCAATGCTACCGTTGGGGCCAGTTGTTGTTGTGACTTTCGCTGATAATAACGGTGGTCAGATCTACCCTACGACCAACAGACTTGTCACGAGACGTACTTGTTGCACCGATAGGATGGCACTTTCCTGGGCTAACTTGGATCACGCCCGACGCTCCATTATGGGCGGGTGTTTGAACTTGGTGTTCCTCTGAACTGGGTTTGGAAACGGGGACACGTAGAGTAGAGTTGCTCGCCGGGTGGATCGGAGTCGGTTTGGCGTGATGAGTGCTAGTACCGGAGTGCACAGGCGGCCTTGTTTTACAACGTCTGCCGACACTGTGTGCATCATCCCGAGCGTTGACATGCGTGGCGTGACGCCTGTGGGCGGCGGCATCGTGCAAAGTCGCCTCGACAACGGCGGTGGCAAACAGGAGAATGAAAGTGGCCAGACCAATGGAAAACTTCATAACGAATGGGAAGGTGTAAATGGAAGTGAGTGATCAATTTAAGCGACTTGCTGCGCAAAACGTGAAGGAAGAGGAGCGGGCGGGAGAGGAGAGGATAAGGCAGAATGAAAGGATGCTGATGAAATTGCTGCCAAACCATTGTGCCTTATATTGCGTAGCAGCGGAGGCTCTGTGATTTCTCTTGGATTTCTCCTTGACCATTGGCATTGACATGTTCCATGTGTACGTTGTGAGTGTCATCCCTCGACTCCAACTTGATTCTCTTCACACCCGCTCATATTTGTGCCAGGACAGAAGAAATCAAAAAATGAAGCAAGGGTTTTCGCGTCGCCAGTCGAGTTTGTCAGGTCTTGTAGTCGCCGTTGGCACGCCACTGACAGAAAAGCTATCCCCTAAAAACCTTTGTCCGGGCTCGCATAGTGGAACAGGAGAGCTATGACAACATACCATGAATCAAGTCATTGCCATTCCTCGAGCCTTGAGCTCAAATTCCGAATTTCGATTACGTTGTTGTTGGAAACGGAAACGGGTGTCTACGAGACCAAGCGCCGAGACCCCGAGATATAACCAGCGCCTAGCCAATCTGCAGCAAGTTACTTACCGTAGCTCACTCCTACCTTGCTTGCTCGCACCAAAACGACGGACTACTGAGTCCGCAGGACTTCTCCAAGAACAGGAGGAGACGTCTTTTAACGTTGACGATTATAGTAGAGGACACCTTCAAGTTTCCGTCACCACAACAGACAGGCGCAACTGGTAACCGTGACTACGCAGTCAGCCAAGCTCAAATCCGGCTCAAGACAAGCAGAGTAACCGTTCTTTTCCATCGTAATGGGAGGCTCTCGTGAGCAATGTGCGAGTTGAGCCACGACCTCCTCTTCGAGCATCGCATGAGCGCATTTGCGGCCATGTGATCTCGCGGTGGTATAAACATATTGTACTCTTGGTTCTTTCTCATTTTTAACTTTAAAAGTTTTCAGGCCGCCGTCCCTTAAACGCCCGCTTCGTCACTCTTCGGAATGACCTGTCTGGTTCTACACGTGAGTCCCATGTGTCGTCAGAAAGCATCACGAGGGACTGCACGAGTGACTGCGCTCCCACTCGCATTTCTGTCATACTTTACGAACCACGAGGTCATCAATGCTCTCGTCAGAGCTGAGAGTCGAATTTGACTCAGCACTGATGACGCATTCTGACAGCACACGTCTCGCACAGGACATCTCGACGTGGGCTCTGACTGTAGGAGCGAACATTCTGCGGTCCGGAAAGACATGCTGCTGCGGATTACGGAGAACATTTCATGTTAAGCTACCACGACGAATACATCTGACTCTCTCGGCGGAGCGCGTTCTCATTGTCCTTGCTCATCTATCGTCACATCTTACACCCTGACTCAGGGATAGCTGGGTGGACATCACCTACCGGAAAAGAGCGACTGAGCGAAAGACCCTCGAGCGTTATTGTCCTTCAGTGGGACGGAGTTTTACCGGATCTGATCTACGAGTGCTAAATGCGAGTAGCCCACGATGGTAAGTGTAATCGAGACCCCGTGAGGCCCACTGACGAAAGTAAATCCAGCGGCACACAGAAGAAAACGGTGAATACGTAGAAATCTCAGTTTCAAGCCAACCCCTCTCTAAATGTACGACCCAGACCCAGTGGCAAAAACGGGGCACCAAGGTCAGCGACTCCTGAGCTCGTCGCATAAGGCAACAACGGAAGACCAGCATCACGAAGAATGAGTTTATTGTGCGAGCCGACTTTTTTTCTCCGCGGTACCGAGATGAGCGACAGCAGGGAGAAAGTTCAGCTGTCCGAGACAGGTATTGATGCGACTCAGCGAGGGTTTGCCGAAGCAGGTGAAAACTGCTCCCAGAGACGGCTGCTCAGTGTTCGAATTCCCGTCCTGGCCGGCGCTGCGTCCCCAAAGATGAATCACAATCTCAGTCACAAGGGCACTAAAGATGCCGGCAGTGTGGCTGGAGATATCGCTAGTCGGTGGCGTAGACTTGTGACGACACTGAGATTCGCTGCGAGGGCTTCTGTTGGGGCTGACATTTCAATTAGCTATAACGTCGGCGTTGTATAGAGTTTCCTAGGGTACACCTGCTCGCACGACCCCGGATTACAGTGTCCTAATAATGACGTCGAAACTTAGAGGCTTGATGTATTGGTCACGCCGAGAGATGGCGAGAAGTTCGGAACACGTAAAAGTACAATAGCCTTGCACAACGAATGCACTGGCACAAATTGACTGGGAACAGCGTTGCTGGCGAATACCACTGTCCAGGCGTCTGCATGAACAGATCCGCGGATAGTAAATCTGTGAAACTTCTGGAGGAATGAAGCCTAGACACAGATGCGTGGCACTGAAAGCAAGACCCGGCGGACAACGCGGGTGCACGGGGCACAAGCACTGGTCACGGCTACAGCATAATTATTACGAGGCACGCCACGTTGTGTGCAGAGCCGAGCCGTGGAC
The DNA here is from genome assembly GCA_003315845.1 of Lactarius trivialis. Taxonomy (NCBI): domain Eukaryota; kingdom Fungi; phylum Basidiomycota; class Agaricomycetes; order Russulales; family Russulaceae; genus Lactarius; species Lactarius trivialis. The sequence goes on from QFDV01000624.1 coordinate 8,142, forward strand.
ATTCACGGCGATGGCTGGAACGGGAGCCATTGCCATTGTAATAGCAGCGCCGGTGTAAGTTCCGTGAGACAATAACTCGAGATAGAGATGAATCGGGAAAGGGTCACGCCAACGTCCGACTATGAGTCAGCGCTAGTCAGCCCCGGGACTACAGTTGTCACCGTCAAGTTAAACACCCGGCGAGAAACACCGGCGAGAGGTGTCATCGCACTCTTACTGTATATTCTGACTCAGTGTATGTATGTAACGTAGTAGGGAATGGGGCAATGGCAAGCTCGCATAACCTGGGCATCGGTCTACCCGTCGGCGTGTCGATTTGGTGCGTACCTTCCAAATCGGTACATCTCCCGGGACAACCTTGCGGTCGGTCGACCGCAAGCCAGAAACGGCCAACAGCATCCACTTGGGTTCCGTATAGCAACTCGGAACGGATTACACTTCTAGATCGAAAAAGTGGTATATTATGTTTCACGATTTCACTGCTCGTAGATATACGGTGCACCATCCGAACACACAACCCGAGAATTTAAACATCGGAGTGGCGTGAACGGAGCATAAGTATTGTGCGGACATTTTCGAGACCAGGCTCAGGGATTCAGGGATTGTTTGGCTTACTGCAGGCCTTAATCAGATCGAAACAACGCCACAATCCTGTCATGTGCGCAGTTGGCGGACACGGCAGTGAGCACCAGCAAACCCGATGCGCAAGGGTCAGCTGCTAGTCAAGGTGCAATGTCCGCGCCGCGTGGCGGTACATTGTCTGACATTATTTAGGGTGGCGGGACACTGTAGGGAGTCCACCGCAATCTGTGCTAGAAGAGGGGATAAAATGGGGCGTTGGAGACAGTGGGACCACATATGCCACAAGGAGAAGCAGAGAAGCACTGCGATTCTCGAGGTGGCCCATGATGGTCAAGATCGATCTGGGGTGTGGGAGTCAAGGTGGTGTAAGATTGCGTTGTGACCACAAGCTGTGCAAAAGCGGATACATGGCTCCGTGGACCAAGCTGAATGCTGTGATCCGAGCCAACCGCGCGGCAATAAACTATAGAGGCGATACAATCATTCAGGGAGGCAGGACAAGTGGGACGGGTGAAACTAAGAAACTCGGGGGACATTTTGAAGAAGTAGAGGGAGATCTTGGGGATGTTATCTCGTAAGAGTGGGAGCCTGACTACGAAATATCGATGATGTACTAGAACAAGGACACGGTTGAATCACGAGGATGGAAAAGGAAGAGACGCCACTATCAAGGTTCAAACAAAACGGACGGTCGCGGGTCCGAACTCGATCGGGTTACGCTAGGGTGACCAGTGACCGGTGACATGTAACATAACGTGACAGTTGTTCGGTGACTCCACCTAGTCAGTGGATGTATGCGCCCGGCCTCCCCTTCTACCCCCCTATAAACAGTGCCTCGCCCTTTGACTCCCTAGAACTGACTCTCCTCCCCATCTTTTGCATAAAATCCTTCGGCTCTTGTTGTTGAAGGACTCGATTTACCTGTCAACTCGGATAGCCCAGCCTTTCTGATAGGCTGGCCGTCCTCTGATCCTTTCGTGGTCAAAATGCGCACTACACCGTCAATACGACTCGTTCAGCTTCCCAACCAAAGTTCTCCCGTTATTTTTACTTTTCTTAGCTCCGACCTTTCTAACACCCGTATCACTTCCTCAATCTATGGTATCTCTGTTTAAATAGTCTCTTCACCTGCCGCTTCTCTCTCTGTTTCTCGGCCTCGTCACCGTCACCGCTCAGCTCTACCTGAATCACCCACCACTCAGCCTCCATGCAAGTTGTCTCCCACTCTTTGACCCATCGTGGGCCCGGTGCTTCTCGCACTCGGGCCCGGTGGCAGCCCTATGCCTCTATCCAACCCTCTATGCGGACTCCGTCGAGTGCATACTTGCATACCCCATCATCTTCATCGTCATCAACTGTATCAACACCTGCTCCAGCTCTTCACCACTCAATATGCGACCCAGACACAAAGCCACTTCCCCTTCCCCCCTCCCGCACAAATAGTCTTACTCTCTCGCAACCCACGAAGGATATTCGCGAAGTCCATAAACATAAGTATGTCACTGGCCTCGTCGGTGAGTGAACTTACGCCATATTCCCGCTCTGCGGCCATGCGGCAATTCGGCAGGTCCGTTTACTTAGACGCGCATTTCCCTTCGCCCAGATGCCGCCGTCAGATCACTGTGGGAGATCTGGAATCCCAACGACATTCCCATGGTTTTCTTGACCCAAACTTGTTCGACAACACCATCAACATCAATGCATAATATCCTTCCCCTTAATGGACCGTCTAATTCATCCATCTTCACCGGATGCGTGCAACAACTTCCTTCTCCAATCACACCTCCTCATCTACAGAGCACTGCTTCCTCTCCCCACGTTAGCACAGCACCTCGCAAACTCTCTCGGGCGGCAACGCACGCCGACCTTTCCTCTTCTGAACAGGCTAGAGTTGATGCTACTCCGCTGAAGACTTTCGTGCATGAGGTTTTGCGTCGATCACGAACCTCGTGCAGCGTTCTTCAAACCGCACTTTGTTACATCGAGGCCCTTCGTTCGAAGGTCCCAGAACTCGTGCATCAAGAACGAACAGGAGAAGGAATTCGTGGCGAGGTAGATCAGAGCGAACGGATTGTCTGTTCAGGTGATCCGCGCTTGCAAGAGTCACCAAAAGAAGTCAGCATCGATGAGATCATCGATCCAGTCCACCTCATTGGCTCGGAAAGCCACTTCAACGACGATGCACCAACAACCGTGCGCATGTTGGACGACAACTCCCTCACGGTACCCGAAGTTTCGAGTTGGCAATCTGGAAGTGACATGGAGAAGAAAGTGCGCTCACGTCCTGAAGATCTAGCCTCTCTTCCCCCGCTCCCATCGCCATTGTTATGCCCCCGACGGGCATTCTTAGCGTCACTGATCCTTGCGTCTAAGTTCATGCAGGACAAGTGCTACTCCAATCGTGCATGGGCCAAGCTGGCAGGTCTCCCGGCACGGGAGATAGGCCGTTGCGAACGTGCTCTTGGAGAAGCCCTTGGGTGGAGGCTGTGGGTTGGAAAGATGCCAGGACAGCGCGTGCTGCCACGCAGCCAAAGCGTGGGGGATCTGTGTAGCAGTCGTGCTAGTCATGGGACTAGTACGTTAGCTGACGCTTTCTCTACCGCCACTGGCGTAGCACGGCGTCACAACTCGTTCCCCGATTATGCCTCGTCGTTCTCCACTGTGCCAACGCCACCCTTCTGTCTTCCTACCACCATACCTCCAAGCATGCAAGGTTCGCGGATGCCGACGCCGGAGAGCTCCGCGTCTGAATACTCGCCGACACCGACGCTGAACGTTTCTCCAGCTGCTACGGACGCGTCTTCCGACAGCCTCAGCGAGGAACGCACTGTTCAAATGACCTTTGTAGACCACGTGTCGGATCCTGACAGTTTGAAAACAGCCACCCCAGCGGTTGTGCCGGCGCTCGCGTATGCGTACGCGGGCGAGGGCGGGATTACGCGGGCGTGGAACGGATATGCGTGGAATGGAGGAGGGCCTGGCTCTGGCTGGATCCGTGGTGATGCTGAATCTCTATCCGTGCAATATTGACTTTTTACTTTCGTCTCGACTATATATTCGCACTCGGCCTCGGTTGTCTCGTATCTATCCTCTTTCTGTTCCTTATTTTGTGTCTAGCGTGTATTGCACGCTTGTAACTGTGTACCATATGTCCTTAGAGATTGAGGTGCTATATCCGTGGTCGCTGTTAGCGGTTAGGTTTTTTCATGGGTTGGGAGGGGCTATAACGGACGTTGTAGTGACGTGTTCCGTTGCATTGATGTCTTGTTCGCGTCGTCAGAGGTCCCGTACATGCCATACTAGTATCTCTTTGAGTCCAAGTTGCCTGATAAGTCGTGTCGTTGGGATTCTACAACCGCACAGAGTAGGCCTACTCACTGATAGCCTTACTATAGCCGCATGCCTCGGCGCATCATTACGTGTGGTGTCAGATTATCGGTGGAATGGTGCACATAGATAGATTCAGCTTCCGAAGGTCAGAAGGACATTGAGCGTCATGCATCATGCATCGCCTCTATCGGGACGTCTCCCTTTACTCGCTGAACAACGCAAGTGGCGTAGGCTCGGAGTTTGTCCAAAGAAGGCATTTTGAATTATTGGAATTAGGGCGCAAATCGTTGAGAGCGGCGTGTAACCAAATCGGGCATTTGGGTGTCACGAGATTTCCCCGGAAAGACGAGGCATCTTGACTTTGAATCCACTATTTTCGAATTGTATTCGAAACTTGTGGATGTCTAACCAGGTTCCTAAGCCTTCGCTCCAGGGCGTAAGAATAAAAGCAAGAAAAGGCGCCGTCAAAGCACAGGCAAAACACGAACCCACAGGTAACGGCGCTCTTTTTTCCCTGCTTTACCTAGATCTTACCCCATCGGCCTCATCATCCTGTCTTTCCAGTATTCAGAGATCAGGTTTACAAGCACCTCGAAGCTATCCCCAACAGCGACTACGACGCAGTTACAAACAAACTCATCCAGGCCGGTTCCACCTTAGAGTTCCTCAAATATTCAGATGCCCTCTTCGACATCCTCATTGTCGGGGGGCTTCTCCAGCCTGGCGGCTCGTACCTTGACGCAGACGGTCCCACGTCTCCCTTTTCACTATTTCAGATCAAGGCACCTGCTCAACCCGAAGACATAAAGAAGTTTGTCGAGGTCCTCAATAAGCTAATCAGGAGGTGAAATCCAATTCTTCTACCTCATCGGAACCGCTGGGCTGACCGGGAAGCTATCAGATACAAGTACCTCCAAAAGCCCCTCGAGGAGACCTCGCTTCCGACTCTCTTGCAATATGCCAACAAGTGGCAGCCAGAGCAGAGGGAAGGATTTGCCACGACAATCGGACTCCTTCTCGCACAGGGCCTTGCGAGTGCCACATGCCTGCAGAGTCTGACGAAGGACCATCTCGTCAAAAATGGTACTTCCACTCTTCCCCTCCTCTCACACCCTTTCGCTTATCCACCTTTTTTTTTTTCAAATGAAGACATTGCAGTGGAGGTCCTGACGGTGATCCTACGGGCCTACCTCGCCGAGACATCGATGGATCATCTCGCTGGCGTACTCAAGAAGGGCGGGATCAAGGACCTGCTCTCCTTCTTCCCTCCCAACAAGCGCTCGGATTCTGTAATCGATGCACACTTCCGCGGCGCCGGTCTCTCGCAAGTCGCAGATTGGTGGACCCGCAAGCAGAACGCGCTCATCAAGGAAGATATCGCCAAGGCCATCAAGGAGTCCCTCGAACACGAGGACAAGCCTTTGGATGTGCGTTCTTTTCTTTTCTTTCTGCGTCCTCGTCTTTTGTGCTGAAGCAGTAAGGTCAGACCGTGGCGGCAGTGCGAGCTGTTGTCGAGGAGAGGCCTCTCCCCGAAGCCGAAGTTGTCGTGAGCCTCTGGCAAGGACTTATGGCACAGGTCGACTGGAGCGCGGCTCGCCCAGACCAAATCGAAGGCCTTGCTGTCCGCGAAGCCTCAGTGCGCACCAAATCTTCCTATTCCTCTCACCTTTGATGGCTAATCGTGACTAGCGTTTCACACCTATTATCGAGCCGTTTTGCACGGGCCCCAAGACCGAAGTCGCCCTCATCAACGCGGTGCAGTCACACTGCTACGAGGACACACGTATCAGGAAAGCGTTCCCGCAGATACTAAAGGTTCGTCCTCATGGTGTATAGACAAACACCCAGGTGAAAACATTGTGCTCGCAGGTCTTGTACAACAAGGACTGCGTGTCGGATCAGGCGATCATTTATTGGCACCAGAAAGGCTCGAAGCCCCAAGGTCGCCAGCACTTCCTCACGGCCACAGAGGCCCTAGTGAAGGTACTGTTCCCGTCGTCGATGGCGTCGTCTCCTCTTTTCTCACTCGCTCCCGGACTAGTTCTTGCAGGAGCAGGAAGAGAGCGAGGAAGAGTAGACAGTGGCACTGTGTGTGTAATTTTACGTTTCGTCGTGTTACCGTTGCAGTTGCAGATCGGGCCCAGGCGTTCGGACTTAATCGTGACTTTCTCTGGATGTATTATCGCTTTTTGCCAATGCGACGCGATGGGCCAACCAATGAGCCGAGTCAATAAGTCAAAACCAGCTTCTTTGTCGTCATGGCACCAATAGTTACACATGTAAACGACGGAACAAACAACAATTGGAGACAAACCCTCACCCGCTCATAAATCGTGTGAAGCTTCGATCAAAAAAAAAGAATCTTTGGGGTCAAAAAGAATCTTAAGCGTTTAGGATTAACCTATTGGATGTATGAAGAAATGGACGACATAGAAATACAATCCATTTTTTTTTCTCTTGAACAATCAAAGGGCGAGAGGAAACAGGGGCAAATGACAAAACCAAGGGGCGGGCTTACAAGACAAACAGTGAAGAGAAAAGGAAAAGAAAAGAGTTTGTTTTCTGGTTCAGTAACCATCTCGACCACCACCACCGCCCAACCACCAAAGTGGGAGGAGCGTTGGTGTCATCGCGGCGTCTAAAGTTCTGCTGCGAGAGGGAGCCGAGCGAGCGACGGGGCGGCTTCACCACGGCTCTGGCATGGCGCTGAACTCGCCGGGCCACCCAGTCCCGCGACTGAGATTCATGAAGATTCCGTCCGAGCCGTTGACGGGCAGGCCGAGGTCCGTCAGGCTCTGTTCCTGCAGCCAGACGGGGATGTCCGCGGGGTGCAGCGCAGGAGGCGCAGGCGCGCCCTGTGGGAAGTGGAGCCCGAGCTCCTCCATCGTGATCGGCGGGGGCGGCTGCTGAGGGGGCACCAAGGGCTGCGGGGGCGCGTGTGGGTCGGCGAAGGGCTGGCCCTGGGGCTGTCCGCCGAGCACCATCGCGTCGCCGGGACCTCCTGGGTGCGCGAGGCCCACCTTGCGTCGCAGATTGGCGAGCATGACACGCAGCGTCAGAGCGTATCTGTTTTTCAGGGAATTTATTATTATTAAAAGGGAATGAAGCTGATAGTGAGTGAGAAATACGTGCCGTTCTGCAGCGACGTCGGAGAGCAGCTGCGCGAGCTGCTCGACTTGAGTAGTGATTGAGGTGAGATCGAGCTCGCCCGGGAAGAGATTCGCCATCTTCAACAGGAACAGACCCGAGAATGCGGCCGTGACGAGGCTGTCGTGCACCGCGTAACGGAGAGCGGCACGGTAATCCTGCGAGCAGAGGAAGATGGACAGACAGTTGGAGGCGGCGTCCTTGGCCTGGAATGCGAGTTCACGCTGCTCGAATGGCATTTTGTCCCAGGAGACGCCACGAAGAGCGACGCAGACAAGCCAGAGTTTCGCATAGTGGAGCTCGCCAGCGAGAATCTTGACGAGCAGAGAATCCTCATCCATCGATTGTCCTAAGAGCTCAGAAGCGTTAACGAGGTAGACGAGGGAGAGATGATGACATACGGTGCAACTCGTCGCAGTCGCGCCACCACTTGTCGAGCGCCTCGCTTGCTCGACGAATGAAGGCCAGAGTGTTGTGATTGACTTGTCCGTTCATGGACGTCAATGTCTCGTAAATTTGTGCTTGGAAAAACGGAATCAGCTTAACCATCCGATCGGAGGGAGGTAAGAAGCCTTACTTTTCTGAGCGACAAGTTCGACAAGAGAAATAAGTCGGACGTCAGTCCCGGACGACATCGGATGGCTGAGCAGGACGCGGCAATGCCGTATGGAGCTCTCGTCCCTCAGTACAATAGGCCTTCCTGTTCCCAGGCTCATCCTATATGCAGAACAATCGGTCCGGTTTATTGGGTGTAAGGAAGTGAGAAGACCCACTGATGATCAAACCAGTAGAGGCACAACCAGATGCGCGAGGAGACGACAAGGTCGCGCTCCTCTTCTTCGGAACGTTTCTTTCCATTACTATCCGCAAGCTTTTCGAGGGCACGATGCAAGCCTAGATCAAGGGCCATGCGCATTGCGTGGCCGCTTGGCAACCAACCGTTCGTGCTCCATGCAGCGAGGAGTAACATTCCTATGTTCGTCGAGACTTGGATCTAACATGTCCGGCTCAGGGATCACGGGAGAGCTTACCTTGCACAGCCTCCTTGCGCACGACAGGTCCAAAAAGTGACGAGCGGGCTATGCCCTGTGCTTCCTCGAGCGCCTTGTAAAATGATGGGGCGGGCGGATTGTTACCGCTCTTGATCTTCCCAGCGACGGCAAGGATGGCGTCAAAAGTCCAGGGAGAACGTTCCATCAAACCTTCATATGTGTCGTAGGAAACATCAAAGATGGGAATGAAGAGGTGACAACCCGAGAAGAAACTACGTAGTATTATGAGGCAAGTTGGAAACGTAGGTAAGGCCAACTTACATATGGAACAGCTCCTTGGCTTCAATGTCAGAAACCAGTCCCTGTGAAGTACACTTTGAGTGCGTGTGAAAACCATGATGGTTTGAGAACAACTTGCCTTTTCTACGACGTGAGGAAAGGCATTGCGAGGAATTGGCTCAGTCCTCTTACGCTTTTTGACCCTATAATGTGGTCAAAACCCGCCTTGATCTAGACGTGCAACGAAACGAACCGAGATGCCGAGAAGGAAGAAGGGGCGGCTGCCGCTTCAGCAGCCGCATTCGCGAGACCTTGCAAAGCTTCAATTGGAGCGTTGATAGTGGATCTCGGAAGGGTTTCTTCAGATTCATCCTCAGAAGAGGCGGCTGTGCTGGGAACTATCCCATAGGTAGCGTACTTGTGGGGCTAATGTCTCCGTGAGCGCAAGTCGAAATGATGAACGTTGAGTTGACCAACCGGTGGAGCAAAGCCTGGCAAAGGGGGGAACGAGCGCTGGCCCGGGGGGCGCTGATCCTGCATAAGGGCTGGATCATACTGGGGATCGAGCCCAGTACGAGTCCCCGACACATTCGTGACGTATCCGGGACCCTCCCGAAGCGTCTGAGGATAAATGGGAGGAGGGCCTGGGGGCATGACGCCAGGAGCGCCGGGTTGGGTGACGGCAGCAAGAATGCGATCCAAAGAAGTCTGAAGGCCAATCATCTGACTTTGCATGACCTTGTAAAGGATTACAACTGAACGAGGAGCACACGAATGAAGAGGGTAGGACGTACAACATACTGGCCTTCAAGGCGAGACAGACGTCTAAGAAGGAGAGAGTAAGAAAGGGGCAATAGGGGGGAGGAAAGTGAGACTGACTCAACGCTGGCGGTGGAGAGGAGCTGGCCATTCTTCTTTTCTGGTTTCTCGAACACGCAAGGCTGACCGCTAAGTTGACAGCGTCGACAAGGAGCCTGTACGTTGTTAACCCGGGCCGGGGCGGTAGTGACGGGCCAGCGGACGCGGTGAGCGGGACGGGGGACGGCGCGGACTGATAAGTTACTGACCTCTCCTTCACATCTATTCTTTCCTTTACGACAGGCAGTACAAGCCCGGGCACCGCGCTTTGGGATGTGACCAGGAGTTGCGCCCGAGGCTGTCGATGACTCGTCCATGAGTGGCGGTGATTGTTGATTGATGTGTGCTCTTCGTCGTTTGGATGGGACTACTGGACTAGCAAGAGTAGAGTTTGTAGGGGACAATGACATGGAAGAAGGGGGGAAGTACCCTTGAGAGAGGGTCGACGATGAGTGTGTCTCCCGCGTTGCTGCGTTGGAAGGTCTTGACGGTAACTCGCTCACTCGTCGTTCACCCACTCGCTCTCTCACCAACCACCCGGCCCTCTTATCGGCCCGATCCAACCCCGCCCGCCGAATCCTTCCGCTCCCCGTTCCCACGGCCAAACATAGTGCTCACCTTGGTGCTCACACAACTTTGGTACGAGAGATCCTCGATCCACAATATGTGTTCTCCTCGGCGAATAATATGTGAGGCGAAGCTAAAAGGAGCACTTTAAAAGCTGGCCTATGTTCTGAGGCTGTTTGCTATCTCTTCCAATCATGAGATTCCCTCTCCTACTTTCTGCTGGTTTCTTGTTCACTACGGCGATGGCGCGCACCTTCACTGTCTCTAACAATTGCCCGTTTACAATATGGTACGTCTCTACCCAAACCCCGTCATTTTTACCCACATTTTTTTCAGGCCTGCTGTAGGTATCTGTTTGGAATAGCGTGATTTCCTGGAATTCACTACGAAACAGATGTTCACGGGTGCTGGCCCTGAGCCAAATCTACAACCTGGGTATGTTTACGACCCAAGTATCTTCCGTCGTCGGGCTTCACCTCGGCTGAATCGGTAACAGTTGGGTTGCCGCCCCCTCTTCCTCTCTTACGTTCTCCGCGCCTGACAACTGGACCGCCGCCCGTATTTGGGTATCTATTCCAGCCTCAGTTACTGTTGGCTGGCCACTGACAGTATCGTATGTAAAGGGCCGCCACGATTGCGATTTTAGCACTAATCTTGGCCCAAATTCTTGTCTTGATGGAGGTTGCAATGGTGGACTGGTTTGCACTCAGCCAGTGAGCCAATTTAAAGTAATCCACTAACTCCTCTCAGCAAGCTAACGTCCTTCAGGGTGTTCCTCCGGCTACCCTTGCCGAATTTACATTGAGCAATGACCCTAATTCAGATGATTATTACGATAGTCTGTGGTCGACAGCATATAGCCTATTCCCTCGGTCTTTTTTGATGTCCGCTTTGGCAGTTTCGCTCGTGGATGGCTACAACCTTCCTATGCGCATCGACAATGACCAAGGCTGCGGCGTTCCGCTGTGTGGTGTTGACCTTGGCCCGAACTGTCAGTCTTCCGCTCATGACTTTTCCCTCAACCTCGCTGCTAACTCTTTGGAAGGCCCCGCACCACTCCAAGGACCTTATGACTCGACCGGGTTCCCTGTGGGATGCAAGAGTGCCTGCGATGCAGGCCTAGCGTCCGACCCGAACAACTCGCCAGATTGTTGCACTGGAAGTTACAACACCGCCGCAACCTGTCCGTCCTCAGGCGTTCAATATTATGATTACTTTAGTGGGTTTCTTCCAGTTCCCTCACGTACTCTATTGACGATGACCCATGTCAGAATCGAATTGCCCAAATACATACGTGTATGCATATGATGAGTCGAGCGGCACGGCACTTTTCTCGTGTCCCTCGGGATCCCAGGCAGATTACACCGTTACCTTCTGCCCCTAAAAAATTATGTATCATCCAGCCCAATCGTGTTTTAACAAATTCCAGAGCTTTTTTTACACGATGGTGTCGGTGACGGCGCACCGTCTTGGAGAGAACCGTTACAGTGTAGCGTGCCGAGGGCGGAACACTTCTACGAATGTAAACACACCCGTTTATGGGAACTTTTTTCGTTTATAATAAGCACTATTAATGCACGAGGTACTTATAACAGATCCCATGGAACTACAATAATTATATCGATGAAATTTATGAAAGATTGACCATGAGTCATGAGGCCTGGTCACCAATTTAATCACCGCATCGCGTGCTACCTCGACGACATGTTCGTTCGGGTGGCGCCACACGACACCCACAGGAATGCCCAAGACTGCGACGTCGCAAAAAGGCTCCAATAAGAAGCAGACATCTACCGCTGCCCGCACGAACCAATCTCGTGTACAACGAGCCGCCGCCGCAGCAGCGAAAAAGAACGGCCGCCAAGTGGGCAAGCCGCGCAAGAAGCTTTCGCATCAGCAGGCAAACGAAACCAGGGACCTGCTTGATGCCGAATTCCGCGATTTGCGTGCTCAGGTCAGTAAATTGATCGCTTGCTCGCTTCAGTCTGCTGTGTGTATTTGGAGCTGCGCGCTGATGTGTGCGTCTCTGCTCGTTCTTCACTCAGACAATGGGACAACAGGAGGACCCACGGCAGCGTGAAGGAGCCGCAACGACGGCCGGGGTCTCAGCTCATGTTTCCGAGGGGTCGGTGCAAGACTTGGCAGGCATTATGAGCACGCTACGAACACACCAATAAACCATGATTCGTATCGTCTGCTCTCACGCCTGCTCGTTCGAATTCGCAGGGTGGAGTCTGCTCCAGCAGGCAGGTCCCAGATGGTTCGCTTCGTCTCAGGCTCCTGCTCAGGACGACGCGACAGAGCTCTGAGCAAATCCCTGTGCGTAGTAACTTGGGAGAAAGTTGCGTGTAGGTCCAGAAAAAGTTTGACGCACATCAATGTGTGATGCGTGAACACATCAAAGGTCTTAATGTCAGACAACGTATACTGGCATTGTTCCAAACCTGCTCCCTTGCCCATCACGAGCAAGGCTCTGGTCGACCAAGTCGACACCCTAGTCAGAGCGACTATCTAAGAGCTCAGTATTGCCGCGGGTTATCCATTCTGCCATGCTAAGATCTTAGTCTATCAGGTACTTATGCTGATTCGGATATCATATTATCTTTATCAGACGAGTGGCTCCACTTGCTATGACGTGTTTCTACGAAAGATCCACTTTCAGGCGGCATGTGCTGTATGTCAGAAGCGTACCCTCTCGGGAGCACGGGCCGGGACGCTGTAGTTAGTTACCTGTTTCGGGCCCAAAGGGCTGACTCAATAAGCTCGAAGAGCTGTAAAGCCTCCCTTTTATAGACTCTGTGTACACCTCAGTCTTTCTTTTCTGACTGAGGTATGTTTAACTCCGTACTTAGAGAGCTGTGGCTAACTCGTACATGTGTGTCGTCAGGCAGTTTACCATTCCGGGAATGTAGTCTTCCTTTTCTGACTGAGCGCGCGACTCTCTGTTTCGTGCTTCTTTATAGCTTGCGTAAATGCCGTCGGAACCCCTCCAATCACACGCGGTGGCCAGTCAACAGAAGAACACTTTAAAAGCTGGCCTATGTCTTGGGGCTCTCCGCTATCTCCTCCAATTATGAGATTTCACATACCACTCCTACTTTCTGCAAGTTCCTTGTCCACTACGGCGATGGCGCGCATCTTCATCGTCGCTAACAATTGCCCGTTTACAATATGGTATGTCTCCCCCTCTAAACCCCGTAATTTAACCCGCATTTTTTTAGGCCTGCTGTAAGTATCTGCTTTGAAGTAGCGTGATTTCCCGGAATTCACTACGAAACAGTTGTTCACGGACCAAAATGCTGGCACTGCGATACCGGACTGGCCAACTGGGTATGTTTATAATTCAAGTAGCTTCCTTCGAGTCGTCTGCTTCTGGCATCCCGGCTGCGGCTGAAGTTGTGACAGTTGGGCTGCCCTCGCTTACACCTCTGTTGAATTCTTCGTACCTGACAACTGGAAAGCCGGCCGTATCTGGGTATCTACCCCAGCCTCCGTTACCGTTGGCTGGCCTGACATTATCGTATGCAAAGGGCCGCCGCGATTGCGATTTTAGCACTAATCCTGGTCCAAATTATTATTGTCTTGATGGAGGTTGCAAAGGTGGACTGGTCTGCGATCCATCTACTGGGACAGTGAGTCGATTTAAAGTAATCCACTAACTCCTCTCAGCAAGCTAACATCCTTCAGGGTGTTCCTCCAGCTACCCTTGCCCAATTTACATTAAGCAATAATTCTGAAGCTGATTTTTACGATAGTCAGTGGTCGACAGCATATGGCCTATGACTTCTGTCTTTTTTGATACCTGCTTTTGAACAGTTTCGCTCGTGGATGGCTACAACCTCCCTATGCGCATCGACAATTCCAACAAAGGCTGCGGTGTTCCGCTGTGTGGTGTTGACCTTGGCCCGAACTGTTAGTCCCGCTAAAATCTTTCATGACTTTTCACTCAACCTTACTACCAACTCTTTGGAAGGCCCCGCGGCACTCCAAGGACCATTCAACTCGACCGGGTTCCCTGTGGGATGCAAGAGTGCCTGCGATGCAGGCCTAGCGGCCGACCCGAACAACTCGCCAGATTGTTGCACTGGAAGTTACAACACCCCCGCAACCTGTCCGTCCTCAGGCGTTCAATATTATAATTACTTCAGTGGGTTTCTTCCAGTTCCCTTACGTACCTTATTGACGATGACCCATGTCAGAATCAAATTGCCCGAACACATACGCGTATCCCTTCGATGAGTCGAGCAATACGGCACTTTTCTCGTGTCCCTCGGGATCGAATTACACCATCACGTTCTGCCCCTAAAAATACATTTCAAGGGGATGTATCCAAGCCCCATTCGTGTTTTATTATTGGCCGAAACACAAATGTCATATGGTGTCGGGAGAGAACCGTGACGCGTGACGGAGCTTACAGTAAAGCGTGGCACCCGCGGGACACAGTCCACTTTTAAAGACAAAAACCATTGGCGCGGAGTGGAGCTACAGCGAAAGCGATGTGTCGTATCGTAGCTTCCCATTCGGCCGCGGTGTCGGTGACGCACCGTGTGGCTTTGAGTGGCGCGCGCGTGACGCGCATGACCGCATGACTCGACTTCTGGTTGGGCCCGGGTGATTATTGGATCGCTACCTATCATCGTTAGCGAAGGTTATCGATTAGCGAGAGATCCACTTTCAGGCGATACAGTAAGTATGTACTCTCTCCGGCGAATACTTAACGAAGGTATGAAGAACACTTTAAAAGCTGGTCTGGCCGCGTGTTCTGGGGCTGTTCGCTATCTCTTCCAATCATGAGATCCCCTCTCCTACTCTCTGCTAGTTTCTTGTTCACTACGGTGATGGCGCGCACATTCACCGTCGTTAACAATTGCCCATTCCAAATATGGTACGTCTTTACCCAAATCCCGTCATTTTCACCCACATTTTTTTCAGGCCTGCTGTAGGTATCTACTTGGAATAGCGTGATTTCCCGGAATTCACTACGAAACAGATTTTCACGGACTCTGCTGGCACACCGACTCCCAACCAGCCAACTGGGTATGTTGTCTCTTCCGTCGAGTCGTCTGCTTCTGACACCCCGGCTGAATCTGTAACAGTTGGGTTGCCGCCCCCGATTCCTCCGTTACGTTTGCCGTGCCTGACAACTGGCAAGGGGGCCGTATCTGGGTATCTACCCCAGTTTCAGTTGCTGTCGGTTAGCCACTAACAGCATCATATACAAAGGGCCGCCGCGATTGCGATTTTACCACTAATCCTGGCCCAACTTCTTGTCTTGATGGAGGTTGCAACGGCGGACTGATCTGCACTGATGCAAACGTGAGCCAATTTAAAGACATCCACCAACTCCTCGTGGCAAGCTAACATCCTTCAGTTTATTCCTCCGGTTACCCTTGCCGAATTCACATTGAGCAATGATCCTACTGTCGATGATTTTTACGATAGTCTGTGCTCGACGGTATATATTCCTTCAGTCTTTTTTGATGTGTGCTTTGGCAGTTTCACTCGTGCAGGGCTACAACTTCCCCATGCGCATCGACAATGACCAAGGCTGCGGTGTTCCGCAGTGTCCTGTTGACCTTGGCCCGGACTGTCAGTCTTCCGCTAAAATCTCTCGTGACTTTTACTCAACCTTACTATTGACTCTTTGAAAGGCCCCGCACCACTCCAAGGACCATACGACTCGACCGGGTTCCCTGTGGGGTGTAAAAGTGCCTGCGTTGCAGACCTATCGGCCGACAACAACAACTCGCCAAATTGTTGCAGTGGGAGTTTCAACACCCCCGCAACCTGTCCGTCCTCAGGCGTTCAATATTATGATTACTTCAGTGAGTTTCTTCCAGTTCCCTTACGTACCTTAACGATGACCTGGCATGTCAGAATCAAATTGCCCGGATACATACGCGTATCCCTTTGATGAGTCGAGCGGCACGGCACTTTTCTCGTGCCCCTCGACATCGAATGCGGATTACGTCATTACGTTCTGCCCCTAAAAAAAATTCAAGGATAGCTTCTATTCGACCCATTATTTTTTTTT
>QFDV01000624.1:23947-45099 GCA_003315845.1 Lactarius trivialis
TTTTTGGGGGGGGGACCGAAAAACAAATCCCAGTGCTTTTTTTACACGATGGAGTCGGTGACGCACCGAATTGGATTGGAGAGAACTGTGATCACGTAATGTGTAGTACAGTGGCAAGTGGCACAGACACTCTTAAACACAGATACCTGGCTGAGAATCATGACGCATGCACGTTTATGGGAACTTTCCCGTTTATAATAAGCACTGGACACTGGCAGAATATTTATAGCGAATACCGATGAAAGTTTGACGCTGAGGCCTTGGCTGAGGCAAGCCATGATGCATGATGCATGAGGTCACAATTTTATTCTTCACCCGCACTATCTCCGAGTCGGCGACACCTCGATTCAGGTAGCCATGACCCGATTCGTCCTAGGAATTCCTAGACTACGACGTTGCAGAGAGGATAGTATCGCAGCTGCTGGGGCCAGCCCAATTCCGGCCACGTCGAGTCGCCGAAGCAGCAGCGAAAAGAAGAACAGTCGCCGATGGGGCAAGCTGCCAGCTCGATGCCGAATTCCACGACGGCTTGCCTCGCTTCAAGTAGACGTCCCCGCTTCGGTATGCTGTGTGCATTTGGCGCCGCGTGCTGATGCGTGCACTGTGTGCATATCTGCCTTCTAGTCTTCTTCCCTCAGACAATGGGGCGACAGGAGGGCCCGCGGCAGCGTGAAGGAGCCGCCGCAAAGATGGCCGGGGTCTCAGCTCGAGTTCGCAGGGTAGAGTCTGTTTCAAACAGGTTGGTCCCAGACGGTTCGCCTCTTCTCCTGCACAGGCTAACGCGACAGAGCCTCTCCGGGAAATTTTCTACGCCTAATCCGGAAGCGGGCATAGGATACAAGTATCTGGATCGTCCAAAGCGTGGGCTGTGTTCACCTCGCGAGCATCGCCTGAAAGGGTCGGCAGCACAAGGGGACGAGAAAAACATCGTATATTCGAATGTATCGCAGTAGCAGGGTAGTACAAAAAATTAGATCCACAAATTCCGGTGGCTATTATGGACCAGCACAGCTGAACATCAAGGGCGAGCGCACCGCTACATAGAGATGTGACGCGAACAGAGACGGTAAACGAGAAAGAGAAAGAAGAAAGGCAATACAATGTAAACTACACACATACCCACACATACATCCTATAATCTGGAGTCCAACGATCATCACATTAAGATGATCACATTTCATCCCAATTCGGCCGCGGTCCGCTGATGGACAACTTGCCCATTAACTTGCGCTGGCGCAGGTTCTTGACTTCGGTGTTAATGAGATCACGCAGGCGTTCGAGATCGAGACTGCGCTCCGCCCGCGAGCCCATGAGCAAGTTGCGCCATATACCGGCGGCGGCGACCGAATTGTCGATCCCGAGTTGCATCGGTCTGTGCAGGCGTACCATCTTCTGCATGAGGTGGTCTGGACTTGGGTAGATGGCGTTGGGCCACGCAATGCGGATAGCAAACCACCATCCCAGCGGCTGGGACCATACAGGGTTAGAGAGCTCGTCATCGGGTGGTGAGCAGACTGAGATGAGGCACTCACGCGTCCGTCTGGAAGACATCGCTCAGGATACGAATCGTAAGTTGTCAGGGTCCCGTCTGGCAGCGAGAAACTGCGAATATCGTAGTCAGTGCCCTGCGTGATGCTCCACACAACAGCATGAAACCAACCGGTGCACTACCCAATGATTCGCATCGGAACGGTGCTTGGCCAAGACGATCAACAGTCTCGGCATGCCCTCCAGACCGAAGGGATGCCACAATTCGCGCAGCATTCCGGAGGCATCGCCATGACGTCCATTAAAGACGGCGTTGCTGATCGCATCTGCCATGTTCGGAGGCACGAATAAGCGGTCGACGCGGCCGCCGGGTCCATCCGTCATCTTGCTGCGTACATATCGCTTGTACGTCTGTGTTGACCAAATGCTGAGGGCAACTTCGTCAACCTGGTTTCCGCGCGTCGTGCTATTGAGGGCATTGTCAAGCTCGGTGACAGGCCAGACGATAGCCCAATTGAGCAAGCGTTGGTGAATGCGCTGCCACGGAAGTAACTGCGGCGGCTCGCTGTTATAGTCGCTTGCAGGTTGCTGTTGCCAAACCTGACCTGGAGTTACATCCCGAGCACCATCGTCAGAAGGTAGAGGGGGGAGAGGGGGGGAAGACCCACGGTCTCCGTAGCCACTAGGATTGGTCTCTTGCGCGCCTGATTCGGTCACTGCAGCTTGCCCATCTGGGTCCTCGTCCTCGTATTCTCCGTTATCTCTAGCCAGCTCCCAGGTCTTGTGGGTGTTACCAGACTGACTTCCGGGGCCCGCTCGGACACGAAGCTTATACAGTTCCTCTTCGAGGAATTGCTGACCCGGAGAGTCACGATTACCCGTATATTCACTGAGGCCACGATTGTGCGTATCGCCCTGAGTTGAGGTCTGGCCATAGCCGCGCCCGTTTTCAGTTTCCTCGTCTTCATACTCCTCTTGTTCGGTGAGACCATGAGTTGAACCATCGTGGTGGTGCATAGAACCCGGCAGGGTTTGCCCGTGGGTTGATTCCGCAATATGGATGTCGGTAGCAGGTTGGAACATGGACTCGTCGCCAATCGTGCCTGTTGGATGCGTCTGGATGTTCACCGTTTGTGTCAGCGGTGTCTGGGTGTACATCTCTGAAGGCGCCTGCTCATCCATATAATATTGACGTTCGTCTATCGGTGACATTCCCTGCTGCTTGATACTGTCTATCTTGGGTCCGAGGCTATCCACTCTCTGAGTGAGTAGGAACACGCCGCGCTGGAGCTCCTTGGCCCATTCCGGGGGCTCCTGGTAACGAGAATAGTGGAGTGAGCGGATGGGCATGGTAGAGTGAAGGAGAGGGGAGATACAGACCTCAGGTAACAGGGGAGGCTGGTAGTCGGGCCGTAAATGCACGCTTGGATCATGGTCATGGAACGACTTTCGATACTGCTTAATGGTCTTTACGTAATATTAGCCATCAAGCATGCAGCAGCAGCATGTCCGCCTGTGGCGAACGTACCTCGTTGTCGTATTTCATGCCGAGCTGTTTGACCCGGGACTTGACAGCCTTTCGTACGGCTTTCTTCACAACCTCGTGCTGACTCGGGTCATCCAATTGGTGTAATAGGATGCATAAATTCATGTCGTGGTAGTGAGCAAACTGGTTTGGCTCAAGCACTGAAGTTGCCGCATATGAGGTACGAGGTGTCTTGGCACCTTGGTTTAATACGTCTTCCACCAGTCTTGTCTCTTCCTCATTAAGTTCATCGAGGCCTGGTGAAAGCGCTCTAGGCGTGGCGCTACGAGAGTGCTTGGACGGAGAACCATTAGTGTGAGCTGACGCGTCCGGGCTGAGGCCGTGAATGGCGAGGCCGTGAATGACAGCATGAAGGAGGTCGTGTTCAGTTGGCCCGTTACGGTACGGCGAGAACGGCCGCTGGGACCGGTTATTCCCATTCGAAAGGATTGACGGACCGGCGGCACGAGAACGCACTTCAGAACAATTGCATAAGCTGAAAAATGACCCAAGGACCTGAGCAAAGCTCACCATCTCCGTTCATCTGAGAATATGTTGGCTTGGGATCGCCTTCAGCCTGCGAATCACCGTCCGAGGGGGGAACAGGAGGCAGAGAGGGTTCCTTGCCTACGGATCTTACAGCGTTGCGTTGAGCCTTCATCTGTGAAGGAGAATCTGACGGTGATAGTGATGCTGCACGCGAGTATGTGCGCTGATATTTGCCAGCAAATGCGCTGCCAAGATTGCTTTGCGTCTGACTCGGGGGTAACGGGGGGTATGCAGTCGACTGCTTCTCAGTCGCACGGCTCTTCTGGGTTGCACGTGAGTGAGTAGAAGGGGCGGGTGACCCAAAGGAGCGAGGAGGGGGGGATCGTGCGCCGCCATTTAAACCGGATTGGCTGCCAAGTTTAGGTGACTGTATTCCAGACCAAGTGTCTATCGGTCAATGGAAAAGCTTCGAGAAAGAGGCGATTACTGACCATGGCCGTATCTTCAAGAGTAGCGACAACTTCCTTTTGTGAACGAGAGACCATTGAGGGTGCCTTTTGGGACGCGGAAGCACGGGAGCCGGTACGGGAAGTCCGGGCCTTTGCGGACGGTGAAGCAACAGAATTCGGGAGAGGGATACCCGCGGCATGAACAGACTATAATGGTAAGATCAGCATCTGTCGTCATACGGCGAGACTTTGAGGGCTGACCCCGCCGAAAGCGCTCTCTGGCGGCATCGGACCAAAGTTTCCGAACGACGATCCGTAAGACTCATAGTGGGGACCAGGTTCATCGTCCGGCCCGGGCTCATGATGCTAAAGTTCAACCATCAGGCTGTGCCAGAGAAAGTGGAGTGGAGAGCACACACGATACCGTTGCGCGGCAAAAGGGAGCCAACGGTTGATTGCGCTCCCTCTTGCACATCGGAGTCCATATCGTCTTGTGCATCACCGTTGACATTGGTTCCGAACTCGAAATCATCTTCCAGCCCGGACTTGGCGGAAGACGCGCCCTCTGACTTCATCCGCTCAAGAAAGACGAGCACTTTTCGGAGATACTTTAGTCCTGCGTCTGCGGAAATATAGTAGAGGCCGTACCTTTCTCCTCAGGTGCTGCAGAGTTCACCAAAAACGCAATTGAGTACACACTCGTACGGATTCAACTGCAAAGAGTGGACGAACCGGGTGTACTAGACCGTAGGAGGAGGGAGCCCAATACATCTTGTGCATTATGAGACAGAGACATGATAAGAGTGTGTTAGGGTATCAGGGAGTGGGTGTAAAGTGGCCAAGCCCGATTGCAATAATCTTTTGCAACGAGGACGAGGATTTCCGAGATGATGAGCCTATTTCAACCTGCCCTGACTAACTTTCCTTTTCTGGAGAAATCACTCCGAATCTTTCCCACGTGTCGCTGTTCCAGCCAGGTCTTCGATTACGGTAACACCATCGCTAAGCTAGAAATAAGTATCGTATAATAGACCTGGTTCTTTGATTGGTTTCGTTTAATTTCTCCGCAGAACCCACGACACAATCATAATGGCCGTGATTCGTGACGGGTAACGGGTAACGAGTGACCAAATACGTGACATACGCGACGTACAACGCGTCTCGCGCGTCTCGGCACTGTAGGCTACAGTATGTCTAATCTAAAGGCCGCGATCAATTTGGCTCATTCTCCCGGCTACACAACCCTTGCGTTCTCCAGAGACGGAGCGTGAGTCCTTCGGTTCGTTGTTTGCAATCGTTCTGAGCATTTTGCATCCCGTTCCAGTCTCTGTTATACCGGTGGGGATGATTGTATTGTACGACTATGGAAGACAGACGAGGGCGAGGATCAGGAACCGCCTACAGCAATAGAGGCAGGGGAGTCTATCATGACGCTAGCCGCCAGCGTACGTGCCCTTGTTCTCTCCTTCATTTCTCGCTAACCAAGCAGACAGAATAACGCGTGGTTCTCCGGGAGCAAGGATTCGGATGTACGGCAATACAAGGCGGGGGATCCAGATATGGAGGCGGTAGTGACTAGCTCTGCTGCAGCGTGCATTCGTTGCATTGCTGTAGATCCTGCGGGGAAGCGCGTTGCTGTTTCATCCGAGTGAGTTATATTCTTGCTTGTAGTCGCGTCATTTTTCATAGATCTCGTCAGCGAGGCTACTATAAAACTGATCGACATTGAGGATACAATCAACATGTCAATTCTGCATGGCCACAATGATGTTGTCCGGAAAGTGACATGGGAGCCATCCGGCACTATTCTTGTCTGTTATGCTGCGCTTTAAATCCGAGAATGCTGGCCAATGACAGTTCTCTATAGACTTCGTGCAGTGCGGATGGAAAAATCATTGTATGGGATCTCACGCAGGATCCCAGGCAGCTCAAAGTTATCGACGGCATCATCCCTGCTATCAAGGACAAGGAGTATGTTGGTCATCGTAGGCCAGGAGCTCTTGTCTGATGTCTTTCGTAGCTCACGAGACTTTTCTTACGATTGTTCCGCTGTCTGGCATCCATCTGGGCAGTATTTCGTCGTGGCCTCTCGTACACACGGTGCGTGATTTGTGATTGGGATCTTTACACGCGTATTCACCATTTTTCCCTCACAGAAATTGTGACCATTGCTCGTGACTCATGGACCAAATCGTCTACTTTCAGTGGTAGTTCCTCGACCGGTACAATTTATGCGCTGGCACTATCTCCAAACGGCATATACCTGGCCGCGTCTACTAACAAAGACATGCATATTTGGTCTACACAAACACGAAGGTTGCTTTTCACGTAGGTTCCTATTTGGTATTTCGCGAATCTTCATCCAACAGTCCGGCACTCAGATTCCCAAATGCCACCACCGAGTTTGTGACGCAGATAGCGTTCTCGCCCACCAGGAACCTTCTCGCGTGGACCGATTTTGCTGGCTCCCTTTTTCGTTGGTCTGACCCAATCCCATCCACCTCGCCGAGTCCGGTGGCTTCCACTCCTACCTCCGCGACAACACGTCCTGTGAGGCGGGGACCTACGCCTACACTCTTCGACGATGACCGAGTCGCTCCAAGGTCTCACCAAAAGGACGATGTGGCCATCGGCGGCGCGGATGACTTCGAAAACGAAGATTGGATATTGGATGATGTTGGGGCCGGACTGGAAGAAGATGATATAGGCGCGCGAGTGGACGACGTTTTCGTGAAGGAGATGGGTAGGAGCATCTCGCTGTGTCGTGATGTGTCCTAACTGTCTCCACAGTAAGCGTGACGAAGGCACAGCCAGCCTTCCAGCCAGGCTCGACCCCTATGGAGAACAGAAAGCGCTACCTGGGTCTGTGCGATTGCTACGAAATCAGGCGCCGATACTGAACTCACGTGTACAACAGCATATAACATGATTGGGGTCATTGAAGCGACTGATCAGGACACACACCACATCCTCAATATAGAATTTCATGACCACTCCGCACGGAAAGCCTACCATTTCACTGATCACTTCAAATATGACCTCGCAGCTCTGGGTGAGTGTGGTTTTTGATTTAGTGAATATACCTGACTATTTTCTCAGGGCCACGCGGTGCGGTCTATGCTTGCCAGCCAGAAAACGAGCATCCAGCACATGTCATATATAAACCGTACGGAAATTGGGCAACGCAAGGGGAGTGGACGTACGAGCTTGGCAACAATGTCCGCGTGCTCGGTGTGGCCGCAGGGGGTCCTACGCCGTCTAAATCAATGCGTACGCTCTCCGATGGGGATATGCAAGGGAATGGGAATGTCGTGGTCGCGACAAGTGATAACGAGCTAACCTTCTTGAGCGGTACTGGTATCGAGCGGTGCTCGATCGCGCTGGATGGGGATTTCGTTAGTATGGTGGCGGGGCCTGAGTGGGTGTTTGTCGTTCAGCGGGATGGCGCAACAACAATGGATGGTAAAATATCTCTCGGAAGGGGTTTCAGCACGGTTATGACGATGAACTCTAGGTTCGCAGAACTTAATGGGAACACTCTACGACTTCGAAGACATGTGCGTATTGCAGAACCGCAAGCTCCCCATAAGAAAAGCCCACACCTTGAGATGGATTGGCATCTCAGAAGAAGGCGTACGTGCTTATTATTTTTACATGGCACTTATGTGCTCAGGGCCGTACAGGCTCCCGCGGTGTACGACTCTGCTGGCGTCGTGTATTTAATGCCGCGGTTCAGGATCCCACTTCGAGGAACGTGGGTACGCATTCTAGACACAGAAAAGCTCGAGCGGAAGCAAGGGAAGGATGAGTCGTACTGGCCAGTTGGCCTCAGCGAGGACACTTTCATGTGCCTCATTCTGAAGGGACGGCAAGAACATCCTACATTCCCAAGGCCTCTTATTCAGGATCTGCCTGTACGGCTACCTTTCCGTGGCAAAGACCCAAAAGACGCACCTCTTGAGGAACAGCGAGTGTGATTCCGTTTGCAAGTACTGAAACGTTCCTAACAAAGATCTACAGCTTTGCGCGCGAATCCATGCATCTCCGAATTGCCCGCGACGCGCTTGGTGACGAGGATCCGCCGGATGAAGTTCTAGCACGTGAGCTCGCACTCGACAAGGAGCTCGTCCAGCTCATTCAGTCCGCCTGCAAGAACGACAAGCTACCGCGTGTGCTCGAGCTCACACGCATGCTGCACCATACGTCGTCATTCGATATGGCCGCCAAGGTTGCCGCGTTCTACCGCCTCGTCGGCCTCCAGGAGAAGATACAGGCGCTCAAAGACGATCGCGTTGCCAGCGGCAGGCCACGGGCGCGAGACTGGGCGCGGGATTACGACCCCGTATTGCCACCGCGTCTCCCGCCAGCAGACGTCCCGCGCGGCGGATCGAGGGCGTTTCAGGACTTTGGACCGCCGGCGGCCGTGCATCGCCCGGGACTAGCGCGGGCGACCCCGGGTTTGCCTCCACTTCCGAAAGACGATGTGTACTCAGGGACTGAGGACTATGCGTCAACTTTGCCGAGCGAGAGCAAGCGGAAGCGAGCAGACGACGATAGCATCGCGTATGGAGACCGTGCTACTCTACCTGATAAAGCCAAACGGCGTGCAGTTGAGGACGACGAAGCCGCCGCGTCGCCGCTACCAAAGCAGAGTCCGCACTTTCGCATCTATCTCTCTCTGCCATCGCCCAACCTCTTACAGGTGCAAATCCATTTGCGAAAAAGCCCAGTGAAGCGGCGGACAGCTCACGCAATTCGTTCGCACGAAACAATCCGAACAACAAGTCCCTACACAAGAGCGAGAGTTTCTTTGACAAGGCTGAGGCTGCGGAAACGGGCAAGTGGAAAGGTATGTTATGTCTCGAAATATGCTTTCGATCGATATTGAACGTGTGGGATGCGTAGCCACATCAAGTGCAGGGAATGGACGGGGATCCAAAAGGGACAACACGAAGCAGTCAACGTTGTTCGGTCTGCCTGCAGTACCTGTTCCAGAGAAGACTATTGTGAAGCGTAACAATAGAAGAAAAGTTCCGTCAGAGGAGGTCCCTGCTACCAAACCCAGCATTTTGGAGTCGCAGGACGTCGAGATGACGGAGTCCCCCAATACGGAGGATATGGCGTCACTGGCGACGGCAGTGGACTCACAACAAGAACAACAAGAGTCGCAGGCAACCGAAGTTGTGACTCAAGTTGAGGTGAGATCCTTTCCTTTGTTGCATTTGAAGGTAATACAAAGCAACGCGCAGGAAGGAGGCAGTCCCGAGCCTATTGACTGGCCTGCAACCCCGCCTTCGATGGGACAAAATCTTCCAGACAAGATATCTGCCAGTTGAGACCGAGTGTATATATACTGTCCTGATGGACTCCGTAATGTTTCAGACAGCCTCAACACACTTGCTATGCATTTATATTCAGACCTCGATCGAATAACTAGTCCCGTTCGCAGGCTACGAAAGAGTCTATGGTCAAGTCCTGCGCAGGTGGGGCAACGAATTAGTTGATGACTTGGTAGAATAGTAGGGAGTATGGCGTACTTCTGGTGCAAATGGCCACGCATCGAATGCGCGGGCGATGAGGACCCAGTCAGAGACGGTCAACTGTTTCACCCTGGAGCGGATGTCGACGCGCTGATCTAAGGGGAGCCTCTTGTCGGTGAGCTTATCGAGGAGCACCTCTGCGCCTGGAGCGAGCGAACTTATTGCTCCACGTAACGGTGTTGACTTGAGAACAAACAATCGACGAAGGATATAGTCCCACTGGTCGAGCTGGCCTTTGTTTATAATCTGTCATCCCGGTAGCTGAACTCAGCGACAGCGGGATAAAGGGAACTATATTCGACAAACCTGCTGAGCATGAGGCACGACGTTTGCGGCGAGGAACGGGCTCCCGCGCCGCCGTGTCTCAGGCCTCGAAGCGGATCCTCCGATACGAACGGAATTTGTTGCAGGGTGGAAGTGTTCGAAAAATGGAGAGAGATTTTCAGCTGAAAAAGAGGGGGAGGAGTGGGAAGATGCCTCTGCAATTACGCTCAATTTACATCGGTCAGTGCTCTTGGGAGGTGCAGAAATTCTCTAAAAATCGTCACGAACGGTGATAGAGAACAGCGACAAAGAAACCTTACCCGCCAAACCCAGTCGGCGAGTATAAAACTCATGGGTACGCGACCGTACTTGAACAACCAAGATTTTTCGGGAATGCAGCGGAAGAGCTGAGCGACGAATTGTTCACCCAGAATGGTTTGAGGTATGTGAGTGACAAAATGCAGCTCGGGATGTACTGCACGAACGTGAAAGTAAAAGGGCTATCTTGGGTTCACAGACGAGAGGAGACGCACTTTCATCCCAAGGGGAAATATCAACATCAAGATCCCCGCTTTCCAGCAAATAAGAATATGTGTCCCAGTGGAAGCCACTCCGAGGTACAACTCTGACGCGAGGATCCGCTCGGGCAAGAGGCTAAGAGGCGACACTTCAACGATAAAAGGGCACCGAAGATGGTGAAAACATACACGAAGATACTCTAGATAGGGTTCATGGTCTTCCAATATTATTAATTTTTTTAGTTTGGATGGCGGGAGAGTCAGGAATGCCCGTGAGAGGGCTCCTGGACCTAGAACAACTGTGAGAAATATCTCCCCCTGGAACTAAGAATTAACGCACCTGGGAATGCTTCGATGATGACTTTGGGGTTGCTCGTCGAGGTTTTCTTTGCGTCGACAAAGCTGTGTGCTATGTGTATTGAGGACTCTGGGTTGCGAATGGATATTCGGTCGCGCACAACAATCGGTCCATATGGAAAGTGGGAGAGCCAGTCATCGATAGGAGGAAGTGGAGGGAGGCTGGAATAGTGATTTAACGATGCAGCGAGGCTCGCCGACAGTGGTGTTGAGCCAGCTACCGAGCCAGCTACCGCGGTGTCTAACGGTTGCTCTGATGCAGCATTTGCAGATTTCGAAGGTCGCCCGCTTTTCCGCTCGACCTCGTTTAAACTATAGTTGCGTGAGTATTTGAGCGGAAAGCCACGGTAGAGGAGATGGTCGACTCGTAACAGAGAGCGCATCGCATGCCCCTTACTCTCAGTGGCCCTTAAATGTCCTCGTCCGTTCAACTTGAACAACAACCAGAACAATTCGAACTCCCTACAATCATGGACCCAGAAACACTTCTCGAGGAGGACGAAAGACTTCTTTCACAAAGTGAGAACGATAAAAGTACTGAGATGAGGAGTAAGTACTAGTAAGTACTCGCAGACTCCCAACTCCGGCTCTAACTTCTATATTCAGGGCAGCAGAGATATCTTCTCCACCTTAGCCTCTCCTTCTTTCTTTTCGGACTCATTAACAACGGTGCGCGTGTTAGACAGTGTGCATATACTTGTGACCGTTCTCATGAGTCTGTAGTGCTATATGTCATTATCCTCTCCGCTGCTCTCGACCTCGTGCCGCCATCCACACCTAAAGGCATCATCGCATTTTGGAACATAGCTCCGAGTCTCTGCGCCAAGTTCAGCTGGCCGTACATCCTCAAAGGCCGGATACGCTATGTGCGACGACTCATAGGCTGCTGCTTTCTTAGTGTCACGGGGATGATTGTAAGTTGCATCCTATGCCTGAGTGCATACATTTGCTTGACTCGTTCAGATTGTCGCTACCTCGGACGGGCTCTCCACGCGCTTGTTTGGCATCGGTTGTGCGTCACTCGCGTCAGGTAAACTTGCCTTGACAAAGTCAAAAGATTCGTCCTAACCATCATTATTTAGGTCTCGGAGAACTGACGTTCCTGCAACTCTCGACAACGTTTCATCCGCCCTCAGCTGCGGGGCGCGCCGTTGGGTGAGCTAACACTCACCCAACACACTCTAGCCTTCCTAACTCGTACTAGCTACTTTGCATCTGGAACGGGTGCCGCGGGACTCATGGGAGCATTTCTCTGGTGGGAACTTCGCGGACTGGGTGTGCGCATTGGTGTTGGGCTCTCCTCCGTACGCTGCTCAGTCCACTATCCAGGCTTCGTAGCTCAGCGAGCCCCACATCATAGGTCCTACCCTTTGTCACCCCATTGACCTACTTTCTACTCCTCCCGCGTCCCGACGCATTGTCTTCTCTTGCACTCTCCGACACCGAAGAGGCCGAACTACCCTCATCGGAGTATACGCAATTGCCTGTGTCAGAGGAAGATACAGGAGAGGCAGTGGTCGAGACCGCGCCACTGAAGGCCAAGACTCTAACTATAGGTGATAAGTGGGAGTTGCTCAAGCCTTTATTACCCCGCTACATGGCCCCGTTATGTATGTGTTCTTGAATTCTGCGAGACTGCTGAGAAGACTCATGACATGAGATTCTTAGTTTTTGTATACCTAGTAAGCTCTCTTATTCTCCCGTATGCTATTCCGCTCATTGCATCGTGACATTCGTGAAGTTTGAATATACAATTAATCAAGGCGTCGCACCCACACTAGTATATCCTGTTTCCACCCCGGAGGCATCTCCAGTATTCGGCCGCATTGTGCACTCCATCAGGGACTATTACCCACTCTGGCAGGTGCGACCATATTCTGTCTTGTCGTCTGCAAATCGTAATGCACCTTGGATCAGCTTGTATACCAAAGTACCGTGTTTCTATCTCGCTCGTCCCTTTCACTTGGACTACCTGCTCTTCCAACACGCGCACTTCCGATACCCTCAGTGATCCAAGGACTCCTTCTATTTGTCCTTTCTTCTGAATCGGCGTTGGGATATTTTCCCGATGCTCTGGCCCCAGGTCTTGTCTTTTGCCTCATAAGCGTTGAAGGGATCTGTGGGGGACTTTCGTAGTAAGCGTCCCGTCTATCGTTTTCAGAGTTTCCCTCATCCCCCAAAGTGTGAATGCATATTTTCGCGCAGGACAGGAACCCGCAGACGCGCAGGAGCGGGCTTTCAAGATGGGAGCAATCGGGTTGGCGGACTCGCTGGGAATTTTGACCGCAGCTCTCGTTGCGATGCCGACCGAGGTGGCCCTTTGTCGCGCACAGGTTGGGCGGGGTAGGTCGCTGTGCCAAGAATTATGAGTTACGAGCTGTGCAAATGCCGCAGATATTAGATAGCTAAACTCCCTCATCCCCTTGTACTGTAATCAATAGCTTTTTCCGTATTCCAAGATGATACGTGGGAACTTTGTCGTCTCATTACAGCACCGATAAGCCATGCCTTAAACCCATGCTTCTGGCCCTACTGGTATTGGTTATGGGAGTGTCACGGTCGATGTTATCAACCCAAGTTCTCCCGTCCTTCAGCATCCTCGAAGTCAATGTTTGGATCTCTTTGGCTTCAGCGCCGCGACGTGACGTGATGATGGAGCATAGTTCCGAGAGTAGTGGACTTGAGTCGACATCTCATCGAAGTTCTCATCGTTCTCCCAGTTCGCATCACGTTAATGTCACTCATGAAATCAAGGTCGGCTTTAAACTGCAACGGTCGTGACATAACCTTCGCCGAGCAGAAGGCTCGGACCGCTTGTCGTCAGTAGGATGAGACGATGGACGCCGCACGGGAATCATTCTACCGAGTTCAGGCGACAGACTCACACATCCGCAGTCTCTCCATGCTACACAGTAATATTGGCTTCGTTATCGCGCGCTTCGTAAATATATCCGAAGATCTGTCGTGGCCGTGGTGATTAAGGCTTTATTACAGTAGGAGTACTGCACCCTGCTGCGCAGCACGGGTACAGCCTGTCTTAGCGTCTTGGCCCACAGGTCTGAGTCATCGGCTGCGTAATAGTGCTAACGCGAGGGCTTCTTCATCTCCCAGAGAGGTGGATGCGTCTGCCCGGTTCTTTTTGTGGAGCTTCTGCTTCTTGGGCGGAGGACTGTCTTCATGCCCGGAGGCTGACGGTAAGTCGAATTCCGGCGAGACATAGCCATCGTCTTCGACGTCCCCCTCCCCGGTCGTCGGTCCGCCTCCGTCCAAGTCTCGCTCCTGTACCAGGTCAGCGGACTAATCGCAGAAAGAGGAAAGCGCACGACGTACACCCTGCGCGGTCTCCTTCCGTTTTCTCTTCTTCTCCTTCCGCTTCTTCTTCGCTTCGGCCTTGTCCGTTTTATCGACTTCACCCATCTTCATGCGCTCCTTCTCGCTGAACGCTCGGCCAGCCTCCAGCGCCGCGTTCTTTGGGTCGCCATTGCCAAACACTTCTTCGACTGCCTTCATCTCAAGGACTTGGTGTGCAACCCCATCATCGTCGAAAACGAGGCGCGTCGGCAAGTCGCCATACTTGAGCTGCCCCCTCTTGCTCACCAACGCTCGCCGGCGCCGATTTGAGGTGTTTTCTTCAACAGCAAGTGCCGCCGAAGTGGAAGCAAGGTCGTGATCGGCACGTTTAAGTGTGATGAAATCCTCATCCTCTTCAGAGCCTTCCGCGCCGTGATCAACGAGCTTGTTGTAGTGCTCTGAGAGGACGCCACGGTTCTTGCGCTCGAACATGCGGTCATATTTTGTGCGGACGCGGGACTGGTCGCTGTCAGTTCATTGTATGTTGGGTTCTAGAAGAGAAGAGGAACACACCTTTGCCACTTTCTCAATCTTTTCATCCGAGGGTTTTTCAACCTGCTCGTCTTGAGAAGACCCCACGTCTTCAATATCGCTGTCACTTTCCCCTGTATCATCATCGGCGTGGCTGGCGCGCGCTTCTCCATCGTCTTCCGATGCGGAGGTTACAGGTTCACGCGGCGCATTCTTATGTCCTTTTGCTTGAGCGCGGCTCAAAAACCTGATTTTCGGCGCGCCAGCAAGACCGAGCGATGCCGCAAACGCCTCAATCGGGAGTTCGTCCACTTTGAAGATCGACTTGTCATGGTGAAGGTGAACCGATCGAACATAAGACACCAGCGCTCGCTGTGCAAGGTATTTCACGTCAGGGTCTTGGAATGCGAGGCGTTGTAACTGGTCTCCGACGGAGAAAGTCTTGCTGCCACGGATTTTTATGCTCTGGATTTCGATACCGCGCGCCTTCAGCGCTTCGGTCATCCCTTTCTCCTCGCTCGGCAATAGTAGAAGCAGAGCCTGACCCCCCTTCGCGTAACGAGCCGTGCGACCTACGCGGTGCACATAGGTGGCGGCATCTTCGGGAGCGTCTGCTTGTACAACCCAATCGATCGAAGGGAAATCAAGACCCCGTGCGGCCAGATCTGTCGCAAGCAACACCGCGTGTTGCATACGGCCAAAACGATACACTACGTCGAGACGCATGTGCTGTTTCTGTTGCCCGTGGAGGTGGAGTAGCGGGACGCCTGGGTGAAGTCGGCGAAAAGCCTCAAAGACGAAGCGTACTTGTTTCGCCGAAGAGAGGAAAACTAACGTCTTGCTCTGTAGGTGAGATTTGATAAAGGACCAGAGCACGTCCACTTTAGACTCGAGAGGGCAAAGAGCATAGTGTTGTTCGAGGTTGGCTGGGAGTTCTAGGTGCGTACTTCCTTCTGCAGTAGACGCTACAGAGTCCGTACTGATGAAAATAGGGTCCTGCAACGAAAGACGCGCAAGATCGGAGACAGATTGTGTCTGAGTAGCGGAGAAAAGGAGAGTCTGTCTTGATTTTGGAAGATGTCCAAGGAGCGCGGAAAGCGTACGCGAGAAGCCCATGTCAAGAATGCGATCAGCCTCGTCGAGCACTGGCCGATCATTAAGTGATTGCTAAAATAGCAGTACGTAGAGCGTACCCAGCAACTGAAGGTTGTCACAATCAAACCCTACGGTTTGATCCATATGTTGAAGTAATCTACCTGGGGTCGCAACGAGGATATTCATTCGGGAGAGACGCTCACGCTCATCTTGGAGATTCTTTCCGCCGATAACGATTCCAGCGGAGAAGCCGTGGTACCCGCCTATAGAGCGCAATACGTCAAATATTTGGACCGCCTGGCGTGGTAAGCATGAAAACCGTTGAACACTTCACTAAGACATGCACGCACCAGCTCCCGCGTGGGTGATATGATGAGTGCCCCCAATCCGTCCTGTGGCCCCCACTTTCTTCTGTACAAAATTTCTAAGATGGGGATGAGAAAGCACAAGGTCTTCCCGCTGCCCGTGCGTGCAGCGCCAAGGATGTCCTTTCCTTTGAGCGAACAAGGCAGACTTTTTGCCTGTACGTCGGTCATCTCAACAAAGAAGGCTTTCTTCAGACCTAGACTTTTCATTGAACAACAGCAGCATGACAGGCAGAGATATCACAACCTTTCTTTGTAAGAGTCGAGATGGGTAGTTCTGCGAAAGTTCTTAAGTTATCTGTCGCAGCCTGGCTTGATTAATGAAAGAGACAGATGACTAGAGCAAACAGCCTCGCGCACAAATTGGTGGGCGGCCGTCTCGAGGGCCTCAATTTGTTGCTTCTCCGCTAACCGTTCTGCCTTCGACGATCGAAGAGGGGCATATGATTTTGACTTCTTTTTGGACTTTTTCTTCTCATTGGAGGGTCCTGGTGCTAGAATGGGTCCCATGAAGGATTAACGAGAGCTATACAAATCATCGGGCCGGACGGTGCGACAACCGGCGAGGTCCGTTGGCGTCTGTTTGTCGACCGACGCGAGCTGCAGGTTAGTAGAGGATGACACTGTCAAACTCTCCATCTTGCTCAACATCCCGAAGGGTCTCCACTTCCTCGGGTCAGGGTACTCGTACGACTATCTTCGATGCAAACTTCACTCGTACTCCGCGCTTGCGACCACGTCACCGCTGCCGATCCTCGAGCGTGAGCAATGGAAACGACATTTCATTGTCGTCCACACATAACGGTGACGATGGCCCGGGTTTATGGAACTCAGAGCTTGAAAATAATGCCTTGACTGTGCCTGTCTATCCACAACCCCTTCGCTTCCGTGCTCCCCTGAGGAGACTGAGCGATCCTCACTTGGACTCGCGCGGATTCCACGCATCTAGTCCCATTGAGGATGGGCAACTATTGACCTACGCATCCTTGCCGCCCACTCCAATAACCTCGTCTCCACCGCCTCCGGCATCCAACGGAGAGCAGTACCCGCAAGCACAAGAGCAGTCTGATGTCTACGACACCCCCTTTTCTCTCTGGGATTACCTAAGAGAAGAGTTATTGGCAACCGATTTTGACTCCCACCAGGAATTAAAGTGGGAGCGAGTCAGCAACTTCCTCTCCATACCGCTCGCGATAGAGAAGGTGAGCGCTTTAGCAGGTACATGTCCAAGGGCGCTTGTCTAACAGCCCTAAAAAGATAATATCTTTCGGTTTTATTCTTTGCTTTGATTCATTCCTGTACACATTTACTATCCAGCCTATCCGTTTTGTACTTGCTCTCTGGCGGCTCTTCATCAATGCTGTTACGAATTCCAAGGCATCTCTCCCGCCCTCGCAGAAAGCCGATGTTTTAAGGACTCTCTTACTCACGCTATCGATCCTAATACTCATCCCGCTCGCGGACGCAAGTAAGATATATCACTCAATTCGCGGCCAAGACACGATCAAATTGTATGTGATCTTCAATGCTCTCGAAGTATGCATCTGTCTCCTACCTCTTCTACAGGGCAGGCACTTTGACTAAAGGACTTTGGGATCCCGTCGACAGATAGCTGATAGGCTTTGCGCATCCATTGGTCAAGATATACTTGACTGTTTGTTTTCACGATCGACACTTCTATTGCTCTCTCGAAGATTACCCGTGACTACTCATACGATCCGTCCAGTTGTGTTCTTCTTTTTAGCAACGTTATACACAGGTATGATCACACACGCCTCTCTTGGTCACCCGAAATGAATGTCTGAGCGTAGTCGCGCATGCATCGGTGATGGTATACCAAATGCTGTGCCTGAACGTCGCCATAAACTCGTACGACAATGCCCTCCTTTCGCTACTCATGTCCAACCAGTTCGTCGAGATCAAAGGCAGCGTTTTCAAAAAGTTTGAGAAGGATAACTTGTTCCAAATCACCTGCGCAGGTCCTCTCGCTCGTTCTCGTTCGTCGTCAAAGATACTGAACTTCTTCGGTAGATATCGTAGAGCGATTTACCCTCGGCCTTATGCTAACTTTTGTCGCCTTTCGAAATTTGATCGAGCTCTCTGGGTCAGAATTCGATTTCAGTGGAGGGATGTTTCTCCCCAAATCATTTGGCTGGATTGGCGGCAATGTTTTGTGGACAATCTCTTATGTGGGTGGTCCCTTGTCTCCCTTCGCGCAGTTCTTGAATTCTATGCGTAGCCCGTCCTGACTGTCATGCTCTCCGAGACCCTCGTGGACTGGCTCAAACACGCCTTCATCACCAAGTTCAATCATATCCGTCCGTCTGTTTACGAGCGCTACAAAGACGTGCTCTGCCGCGACCTCGCGTGTGGCAGTCGGCTTGGCGCGCGTAAGCACAGCTACGTTGACCAATCTCCCGTAGTCGCTCGCCGTCTCGGTTTTTCCTCACTCCCGCTCGCGGTGCTCACGATCATCATCGGCAAACAAGCCATTGGCCTGCTTGTCTCTTCTGCCGGTTCGCCCTCAGCCTCATTCTTTCGCGAACATTCTGCAGCGACTACTTGGGGTCCGGGCCTCTCCTTTTCCTTCCAGTGGTGGACAGTCGAGGGTTGGCAAGAGCTATTCGCTACTCGTCAGGACTGGGAACTTACCCTCCATTGGGCAAAATGGGGTGTGATTGGTTTCACATTTTGGATGTGGTTCGTGCTTGATTGCTACATTCCCACCCATGCACTCGATTGACGATCAAGCTCAGCCTCGTCTTGATAAAAGTCATTATGGGTGTCAGCCTCGTGAGCTATGCCACGCGCCGCAGGGCAGGGGTAGAAGCACGCGAAGCTGCAGACGTAGTCAATGACTTTGGCAGAGACCCAATTGGTGAGGGACAGGAGGAACGAGTGAGTCACCCTTTTATTATCTGCAACGACTCCTGACATGCATAGAAATATAACCGGGAGCTGAAGGATATTCTGGATAACGCGCATGATAACGCTGCATCTGTCTCTGAGATCGGAGAGCGTGTTCTCACTAGAAAGGGTGCTATTGACCCTAGCCAGGGCCATGACGGGAAACGAGATAGACCAAAGCTCGAAGAGCTCACGCGATTCACGATGGTCAAACGGATTTGGTGAGCCAGCGTGGCCGTCACACAACATCAATTACAAATCTCGTTCATGAAATGGAATGTGTGAGTGTTATTACACAACGAGATATTTAAAATCTCTCAGCTGACACACTTGGCGCTTGGTTGGCAAGCGTGTCATTTATGTAGCAAAAAGTAGTAAGCATAACACCTTCCTTGACTGAGAGTGACCAATAAATGATTTCCAGGAGACTGATTAATACTATAAACATAATGTGACAGAAAGTGAGCGTGTTTGAGATGTTTTATGCAATGACGACTCTCGACGAGCGAACTAGAGTAGACTCGGGTCCGAAGTGTCTCTAACTGATGACTTCTTCTAGCCTTAGCGCTTGTCGACGCGAAACGTCGCGAACCTTTATAGGATTTACGCGTTCAGACGCCGTGCGGTGGATTTTTCCATCCTGGTTCCGCCCACCATAGTCAGAAGGTTTGCTCAATGCTCTTTGGCGTGCTTCGCGTTCACCAGAGCGGCGGTCTATACGCGCATTTACCTTGCGAAAGCCCTCCGGTTCGGTGACCGACACGAAGCGCCGCGTGACGCGCGGGGTCGGCGCGGCATCCGGTCGCGTGCAGCCTACAGGCGTCGCCACTCGCACCTCCTGCAGCATGACGGCGTTCCCCAACTCATTGGACACTCTGTACGCAGCCCGGATGCGGGATACCGCCGAGTCGGGCAGTAGTGGATGGGTGGGCAGCGCGAGACGCGGCTCGCCAGAGCTCGGTTTACGCTGCGGCCATGGTTTCTTCGAGGGCGCAGAGCTCCCCCCGGTCGCACAATATGGAGGAAGGGAGGGAGTGAGGGACATTTCGCGGGGTCGGTAGCGCGGTGGGTATGGTAGCGTGCCGTGCCTGACGGCGAACCCTGGGCCAGGCCTTTCTTCCTCAGCGGCACTACGGAGGCTTGACTGTCGCAAAGTGGGAGTAGTATCGCTCGGTCCTGCGGTTTCGTTGGGCCAGGCTAGACCCCGTGTCGGCGACCGAGGTGTGACCGCGCGGCTATCTTTCGCCGTGGCCGTGATTCCGATATCTTCGGCACTCGTGGGCGTTTCCTTACTTGGGTAGCTCTCCTGCGCCGCGCGATACGAAGGTGGCTCTGCGGATCCCATGACGTCAGTGGCAGCCTTTTCAAGGTGCCTCGGTCCCGGCGTCTGAGAAGTTGAAGACTCAGGTGCGTTGACCCTCCGAAAGAGCCACGGCGTGACTCCGAGTCGCTTGGAATTTTCAGCCAGTCCCGACGGTGGCTCCGTCTTCGACCGAACTGGAGGCTGCGATGATCCCCGGGAAAGGTCCGTGTCCAGAAGGTCGTTGAGAGTTCCAGCTCTCAATGGGCCGTCGCGCTCCCTGTCAGTAAGAATCACTTTCTAGTTCCAATTCTGGTCGATCACGACGCGTCAACTTACCCTTCGAGGGAACCTGGGGTGTTTTTGCGTGTAAGCTTCATAATGGGAAGTATCAAAGGGTCACTGATTACTGCAAAGGGTGGGCTTGCGAAGTTGTGGTGGAATGGAACCAGTCACGGCGAGAGCAGCGTAGTGCCGGGGTAAGGTGAAGCGGTCAGGACAATCCGTCGAGTGGAGGTTCTTAAATATGGGTTGATGTGGTGTCTGTGCCATTGCCAACTGTGCCATCAGTTGACACAAGTGGTGCCAATACCACAGACAAAGCTAGCACGGGGAACGTGGCTTTCCACAACGTGGTTCTAAGCAGTAGCAGCGAGCTCGGCGTGTCTGATCCGGAAACCGTCACGTAATACAATGAAAGAATGTCATTATTTGATTGGACAGCAACAACAGTGCGGAACAGTGGATCATACAAACTACTGTGGAGGGGAAATGGTGTCGTCCAGGAACCAGCCAGGAACAACGCCTCACTTTCTCAGCTCGAGCAAAATCGGACACATAAACGAAAGTAGACACCACAGGCCTCGGACGAACAACACACCTCAGTTCCTCACCGAGCACGGCCCGCCCAGAGCTGGTCTGTAGTGTAGTATCCGTAGTCTGCCATGGTGCGATACTCAACTTCTCGTACACCGCGCCTCCTGGAATTCTCTGTCGCTGCGCGTCGGTGACGGCGCGAGCGTTGATAGTCTAA
>QFDV01000625.1:0-13880 GCA_003315845.1 Lactarius trivialis
AGGCAAGCGGAAGCGTGTCCTGCAGTCTCCGGCGCGTCGGCAAAATATCCCGCTTCTTTCCGCACCGTTGTGCACCCCGTAACCTCCTCTCAGCTCACGACGTGACAACGGTAGTGAACGGTCCTTTGTCTCATTCGACTGAGTCGCACCATGGGCAACGCCCTCAGCTTCACCAATGTCACACAGGTCGTCGACACTCGCGGTGGGCTCCTCCTGGATGCAAGCACCTTCACAAACATGACCACTCACGGGCCACTCAACCTCGCCTTCAGCACTGTCTGGGTTGTGGGCACAGAAGATGACACCCCCATTGGACCATACGAAGCAACATCCCCGGTGACACACTATGAGAATCTATTAGGGCGATGGAGTGGTGCGTGAGCGTTTTGGGTTTGTGACTCCGGCCTTTTGCTTACGGATGCTATTGGGGAGCAGGACCGGAAAAGGGTAGGTGTCAGATAGTATTGATCGGGTCACGGCTAACGTGAGGACGGGGTTAGAATCCGACACATGGACCATTATGTGGAATCCGGAAGGAAGCGACGCTGTCGAGTTCACGCTCGTGCGATGGCTGGACATGAGCTACGGGGAGCTGGATGCATTCCAACATGGGTTTAATGCATGTCTGAAGAAACGGCTCGACAGCCAGGGTGCGATCCCGGTAAGTGAACGTGGTATCGGTGGTAATAGATGGTGTGCTAATGTAACGGGGGCGGCCAGTTAAGTGAGGATCCGATGTTAGGCGAGGCGTTGGATATGATCCAAATCACGCTGGGAGAGTGAGTGTGATCGTGGGAGAGTGTGACATGTGACAATGGTTAGCTTTGGACATTTACCTTACAAAATTGGAAATTAAAGCCTTTGACTGACCCTCGCCTCTAAATGTCGACCCCCCTCTCACTCCTTCTCTATCATCATGCTCCATCCCGTAAAAAATACGTGAGTATCCACCCTTTCCTTCTACTGCTCCCCTCTCACTCTCCCTCCAGCTTCGATGCTCTCGAACTCTATATCCAATCGCAAAAGGCCCTCCTCGCCCGTACTCAGTCAGACATAGACCGCCTTCGTCTTCTACGCGAGCAAGCTGCTGTGAATCCGGAACACTTTTTTGACTCTTTCGATGAAAAGGTTTTTTGATTGTCTGCTCTCGTCGACACTATAATTACACAATCATAGCTCAATGACAAAATCTTTCACTTTGAACATCAGCCGGATATCGCCGCGGAGGTCCAAGACAAGATCGATTGGGACCTATTCAAAGGACAAGGTGCACTCCCTTGCTTCTTCATCATTATATTTGCTTAGTCTTCGACACGAAAAGATCCTACCCCCCTTCGCGCCTTCGCCGCTGATCTCCGTGCTGCGCATTATGCGCGATCGCAACCATCAGCAACACAGCAAAGTGCATTGTCGTCAGCTCAACAGCTCGTACGAACGGCGAGGCGGACTATCATTGAGCCAGTCCTCGCCTCATTCGAACTCTCGTCTGATTCGTCTGATGGAGAGCAACTGGCGCCCGAGAACCTCCGCCCTTCACGTGAAAAGGAGCATCTGCGCCGCATACACCTCCGCAACAAGGGCGGACTGACCTTACGCGCGTCCGGTATACACGTCCGCCGCGACATCGGAGATGAGAGTGCAGACGTTGACATTGCTACGACTGACGGGGAGCCAGTGGCAGCGGCATTCACCCCTGGTGCCTTGATGACATCTGTGCCATCGGCAGAGCCATCTACCCCAGCGAAAGTTAAAAGACTTTCCCCGCGTCCCACACGATCCCGTCGGCCCCCACTGACCCGTCCACCGGCAAGCACGGCAAAGGCCCAGATCCTCGCTCTCCAAACGAACCAGCTTTCTGAGCCCAACAAATGCGCTCCCGCGCTGCCCCCCGCCTCCAAGAAGGAGAAACTAAAATCAGAGACGTACAAACAAGCGTGGTCCATCTCAGAGCAGCACCTTCTCGAGCGACTGCTCACCGAGATTCCCGACGGCGAGAAAAATCGGTACGTACCGACAATCCGGTTTTGTCCGTGCGTGAGAAAAACGCGAAATGTTCACGTGTTTTATTTATAGGTGGTCCAAGATTTCGAAGGCTATGGGTGGCCGCCGCACGCCGCGTCAGGTTGCGAGTCGCGTACAAAAGTATTTTGAAAAGTTAAAACTTTTTGGTGTGAAGGTGGAGCGGGCATAAACTCCACAGCGATGTGCTAGTGTAGTGTATACGACTAGGACGTAATGAGGGCTCCGGTTATAATTTGTACAACTTCCCGACTTTCCCGACGCGACGCGACGCGGTCCGTGTTCACACATTCTATTCTGGACGTCGGCCATGCATGTCCTTCGCGCTCTTTTCTTGTGTGAGGAACGGTCTGCTTGCCGGATCAAGTGTATCCAGGATCCGGGACTCCATATCATTGGCACCAAGATTGGCACTCCAACACTCAGCTACATATCCTTTCCGTGCCAGCATCAATAGCACGTGCCGCCTCATTCGTTCGCACAAAGACTAAGCTCTAAGTATGCCTACGCTCGTTCCTCGCTCCGGCCTAGACCGGCCAACAATGCTCAAGGAGATCCGAGACGGATTGACGGTACCTGCGCGTCTATCTGTCGTCATCGGTGCTTGCCGAGGTCTGTGGGAGGCTACAGTAATCATGAGACGGTGTACACCCTCTGTTCATCCCCATAACTCGATCAATTCTTCTACAATCACCACTCCCGTCATGTCCCAGACACCAGCCACAGCCACACCTTCCTCACGCTTCCAGACCATTTTCGATGCCGCCTTGAAAACGTACGAAAAGCGGACCAAGAAAGACCTCATCACCCATCCGCTTGCCTCTCAGTTGCAATCATGCGACTCTACTAGCGCCATCCTTTCTTTGCTTCAAGACCGAGTTCAAGAATTCGACAAATCTCAGAGCGGCGATGAGAGATTGACAAAGTGGTTGACCCCAACTGTGAATGTCCTATGCGCGTTTTCTGCCGCCATCTCCGGCGGCGTCGGTCTGGTAAGTCTCGCTCAAACTGACGTAAGCTTCCTCTGATATATATTGTGTAGGTATTTTCACCTGCAAGTGTGATATTTGCAGGTGTCGGTGTCTTCATTTCGGCAAGTATCCTATCTACTCCTTTGGGCAAATCATTCTCACATTAAAGGTTTTATAGGCGGCCCAGGGTGTTGCGGCGAGTAAAGATGTTATCGCAGAGCTGTTCGAACGCATCGGATTCTTCTTCAAACGCCTCGAAACATATACCGAGTTGACACCGACTGCGGCGATGACAGACATAATCACGGATATAATGGTGGAAGTTCTTACGATCTTTGCGATTGCGACAAAAGAGTTGATGCGGGGATCCGCAAGTGAGTTTCGGATTGGCTGTCTATGAATCTGCACTGAACTTGGCTTACAGAAAAGTTCCTGAGGAAATTGGCCGGAAGGGCTGACCTGGAGGATGCGCTCAAGAAGTTAGACAGATTAACACAGGAGGAGGCTCGGATGGCGGTTGCAGAGAACCTGAGGGTCGCACACAGCATCCGCGACGGAGTCAAAATAGTCGACAGTAAAGTGGAAAGCGTGGAAAGAAATTTAGAGGACGTGGGTGAGAAAGTAGAGAACATAGGCGACAAAGTGGAGGATATAGGTGACAGAGTGGAGGACATAGGCGACAAAGTGCAATGCGTTGACGAAAAGGTCCAAGTGGTCATTGAAGGTGTGCGAGGCATGTCCGGCCAGTCACCGATACCTCCTAACATTTTTACCCCAGACGGAAAGCAGGCAACGGTGGCGGCAAAGGAAACAAACTTATTTCTCCAACAGGCCGCAAACGCTATGGACGAAATCAAGTGTTCGTGATCTTCTAGCCACGCCATTGTTTGTTCCTCGCGCTTAAACTACTCATAGGGAATCAGCTAATACAGCTTTTACGAACTTGGCTCTCTCCCTCGGATCCGTCCACGAATCACAACACTTCACGGAAGACTCAACACAAGGGCACAGCAATCTGGTTCTTTCAAGGCAGTATCTTCGTCGAATGGAAGTCTACTGGCTCCCTTTTGTGGATTCACGGAAAACGTGCGTTCCTGTCAGCGTTTTTCGGGTTCGCTCTTTCCTACCGACTCGATTTGGGTAGCGGGCTCTGGGAAAAGTGTTATCTGGTTAGTTGTTCCTCGCCTACTTCCTACGGGAACTTATTTTTTGCCAGTTCCTCTGTCATTCAAGACACTATGACTATTTGCGAAGCTGGTTCAGCTATCATGGCCTACTTCTACTTTGATTTTAGGGATCTCAGGAAGCAAAGCTGTCACGACCTGCTGCTTTCTCTCGTATCACAGCTCTCTACTTCCTCCAGTCCTTGCTGTGATATTCTGAACCGCATTTACACCGCACACAAGTGCGGCGCCCAACAACCCAGTGACGACACTTTGAAGGACTGTCTGAAGGAGATGCTGGGACTTCTCGAACCGGGCCCGATTTTTATAGTCTTGGATGCGCTCGACGAATGTCCAGACTCGTCCGCGTTTCCATCTCTGCGTGATGAGGTCCTCCAACTCGTGAGGGAACTCGTCGATCTTCACTTACAAGAACTTCATATTTGCGCGACAAGTCGCCCTGAGGTCGACATCCGAGCCGTCCTCGAGCCGCTCGCGTTTCGTTCGGTTTCCCTGCACGAGGAAACTGGTCAAAAATCGGACATCGCTGACTACGTTCGAAGCGTCGTCAACTCGTCCCCTAGTGCGGCGATGAAGAGATGGAGAGAAGATGATAAAAAGCTGGTAATCGTGGTGCTGACAGAAAGAGCTGATGGAATGTGAGAGCATCAAGCTATACTATGCTAAAAGGAGTTTCTTACGTTGTTGTACAGGTTCAGATGGGTATTCTGCCAATTGGATGCGCTACGACATTGCCTTCCACAGAACCTCCGTCAATTTCTCAACGAATTGCCCGAATCCCTGGACGAAACGTACGAGCGGATATTGAGGGGCATCAATAAGGCTCAAAAGGATGACGCTCGTCGTCTGCTACATTGTCTTGCTGCAGCTGTCGGGCCCCTTCGTGTCGAGGAGTTGGCGGAACTACTGGCGTTCGATTTTGAGGCGACAGGCGAGCAAGGAATTCCGAAATTGAAGGAGGACTGGCGGTGGGATAATCAAGAGGAAGCCGTACTTTCGACTTGTTCCAGTTTGATCACCATTGTCCGTTACGGTCGTTCCCGGGTCGTGCAATTCTCCCACTTTTCGGTGAAAGAATACCTCACCTCGCCTCGCCTCGCACGGTCACACGGAGATGTTTCCCGGTTTCATATTGACCTCAATGAGGCGCATACGATCCTGGCGCAGGCGTGCCTCGGGACTCTGCTCCGGCTGCACGAAGAAAATTGGCTTCCTCTGGTTGAATATGCTGCTCATCACTGGGTGGACCATGCACGATTCGAGAACGTGTCATCACGGGTACGGGATGGGATGGATGATTTATTTGACATCTCCCAGCCACATTTCGCAGCGTGGCTCCGGGTGCACTACTTGGACGAACGCTGGCCTGGTTTCTCGTATTTGGAGGCACACAATGATGGTTCCCCGCTTTACTACGCTGCATTTTGCGGCTTCTATGACCTTGCAGAACGTCTGATTATGAAGCATCCCGAACAAGTCAACGCAAGTGGTGGTCGCATCCTAGCCCCGCTTCCGGCAGCTTTGTACAAAAGACACTTCCGTGTCGCGAGTTTACTCTGCAAGCACGGCGCGGTCATGGATGTCCGAGGCGATCTTGAGGTGACTCCACTACACTCAGCGTCGGCGCGCGGATACCTTGATATCATGCAGTGGCTACTTAGTCACGGCGCAGATGTAAATGCTTTGGACGCTAGCGGCTGGACGCCGCTGCACGAAGCTGCATTCCTTATAAATCTCGAGGCTGTTCAGGTACTACTCGAACACAATGCAGACGTCAACGCGCAGAATGGCGTAGGCGACACTCCGTTGTACAAGGCCATATTCCACGTTTCTGGCTCTTCCCGAAACCCCCTCGACATTGTGCGGCGACTACTGGAGCATGGGGCCGACACAAATATACCCAACGGCAGGAACTCAACTCCTTTACATCGAGCATCGTTCAGGGGGATGCTCGAGGTCGCTCGACTGCTACTCAGTTACGGAGCGAACGTAGATGCGAAGGATGAGGAGGGCAAGACCCCATTCCAAGTGGCCTCGTCAAACGGA
Source organism: Lactarius trivialis (assembly GCA_003315845.1). Classification (NCBI taxonomy): domain Eukaryota; kingdom Fungi; phylum Basidiomycota; class Agaricomycetes; order Russulales; family Russulaceae; genus Lactarius; species Lactarius trivialis. The sequence goes on from QFDV01000625.1 coordinate 6,221, forward strand.
CACCATGAAATCACGAAACTGTTGTTAGAACATGGCGCCGTGCCTCAGCCATAGCGTATATACGTTCATTTTTCGATTACCCAGACGTAGAAATCTATTACTATATTACTAGAGGTCTTTTATATACGTGTTATCGCCATCCCGCGAGCCAAGCCTTTCAAAGGTGCCTTCCGACGAGTTGACACCAAGTTGTGTGAAACGTTCTCAGTATGCAAGTCGCGCTTCGAATCGGACGAATGCTTAGCTGCCTGAATTACTGTAAAAGAGATAGCGTAGCGTTCCACGAGTGTAGGAGTCTAAGAGTGCATGTATCGACCGCAAAGGAGAAATAAAGAAACGATAAAAGTAGTACGGGAGAGCTCTGGATCGGCGCGCGAAGGTATAAGGTGCACTCATCTCCGCTTCGTGAGAACCTTCGCGACGGCAGCCTTGATGAACCCGGCAGCAAGCTTACACTCCTTGCGCGACGGCGCCGCCGTAATGGTGAGGCGGATGGATACTCAGGCGCTCCTCGACGAGCGTAATCCACACGCCCTGCACGAGCGCCTCATCCACAATGTGCATCGTGCACCGCAGGGGTCGCGAGATTCAAGTTTGCCGGCTTCGCGGACCCCGATGCGGACGGCCGAGCACGTTCTCCTGAAGCGTGCTTGGGATTGACGGGAGTTTGTTGAGGTAGAGAGTGCCGGGACCGCGAAGGAGAAAAGGAACGAGGTGCCGTTGATCCGCTGGTGAATCACGACCTTGCGCGAGCCCACGTAGAAACCGCCCGATGAGGCCGGTAGCGACCGAACCGGCGAGTATATCTATTTGCGTAGCCTGTGCGACATGCGGTTCAGTCGGATCAACAAACGACAAAGCGAAACATAAGATATGCATATAATTCTGTAACACCACGTCCGGTTCGGTCTACTGTACCAAAGGAGATGCTCTCATTAAGAATGAGACGAAACCTGTACTTGTACTTCGACCTCTTCACGAAAGGAAGCAGGTCAGAACGCGACCATACTGTCTCTGATCGTGCAGAACTCACGGGTTTGGGTAAATTAACTATGGCGCCAACCTTCTTAAAGATACCCTCTGTGACAATAAATCGTCGTGTCAGAGACCCGCGGCGTTCGCAATTTTCCTTTTTTGATACCCCGGTCGGCAACAACGATGTCCACACTTTGCAAAGGCAGAGATTACGTCGAGAATCCCCGGGAGTATAGAATCGAGGCCTATGTACCGAGGAAGTCTTCTATGTCGTGCTCAAGGTCCATGTGGACATCTTCCAAGCGAAGCTGTTCAAGGCTAGGGCAAATTGACAGCACAGCGACGCACCAATAGTTCCGTAGAATCCAGGAGGGCAACAGCTCCCGACGCCATATTCCAGGAGGGTCTCAATCGCGTGCACTTTGTGATAGTTTCGTTGCCAGCGAGGCCCGTGAAGACAAAGCGGCAAGATTGAGAACCTCCTTGCCCGGTTGGCAAGTTTCGGCATGGGTACCAGAAACCATGGGTACCGACGCGAGATCGGTCTGTTATTCGAGTGTGAGCGGGGCACCTGGGGGCCCTGGTGTCCGCTCATCCTCGAGCTCGTCGACCTCAGGCGCCTGTCGTGTCGAACGGGGGTCAGTGTGACGATGTGGGTACCCAGCAGACAGACCTTTCAGAAAAATGAATAAAGCGCATTCGACGTTGTCTGCGCAAGTACGGACTGAAGAAGTGTGCGAATGGCGAAGAGAGTCAGGAGGATCTCGAGGAAAGTGTATTCGGGATCGTTCTGGTATGAAGGCTTGATGGCTTGATATAGTGAGCGATGAAATGGGATCCAGGTGTTTTATCAAGACGTATTCTGCCTGTATAAGAGCGTAGGATAGAAATGCGAAGAGGCGAGGGCGGACGGTGAGCGCTGGAATGTGGTGGCCCTCGTCGGACTCGGAGTGAAGGCGCTCTAGCCTAGTTACGTTTCCTTTTGCCGTAAGCTCATTTATCTGTGCCCAGTTTCAAGGCCACGGCGGACGCCTCGACTTCCTGGTTTTCTATAGTAAACCTTCCCGATTTTGCAACTGACCTCAAGACTGCTGACGCCGGCGCCGGTATCCATGCACATTGACAGTATCTGCGCGTCTATCGTCATTGGCGCTCGCCGACGTCTCACCTGACATGACATGAGGCGGTGTACGGTACACACCGTGACTCTGTCCAGTTCACGATCCTCTTTCCTACGTTCCTCCCCATAACTGATCAGTTCCTCCACGGTCGCCACTCCTGTCATGTACCAAACACCGGCCACAGCTACGGCTTCCTCACGCTTCCAAACCATTTTCGATGCTGCCTTGCAGTCGTACGAAAAGCGGACCAAGAAAACCCTTATCACACATCCGCTTGCCTCTCAGTTGCAAGAATGCGACTCTACTAGCGCCATCCTTTCTGTGCTTCAAGACCAAATTCAGGAATTTGACAAATCTCATAGCGGCGATGAGAGATTGACAAAGTGGTTAACCCCAACTGTGAATGTCCTATGCGCGTTTTCCGCCGCCATCTCCGGCGGCGTCGGTCTGGTAAGTCTCTACCTTTAAGCTTAAACTAATGTAAGCCTCCTCTGATATATATTATGTAGGCATTTTCACCTGCAAATGTGATTTTTGCAGGCGTCGGTGTCTTCATTTCGGCAAGTATTCTATCTGCTCCTTTGAGCGGATCATTCTCACGTTGAAGGTCTTACAGGCGGCCCAGGATGTTGCAGCGAGTAAAGACGTTCTCGCAGAGCTGTTCGAACGCATCGGATTCTTCTTTAAACGCCTCGAAACATATACCGAGTTGACACCAACGGCGGCGATGACAGACATAATCACGGATATAATGGTGGAAGTTCTTACAATTTTTGCGATTGCGACTAAGGAACTGAGGCGGGGATCAGCAAGTTGAGTATCTGATTGGCCGTCTATGAGTCTCCACTGAACTAGGCGTAGAGAAGTTCCTGAAGAGATTGGCTGGAAGGACTGATCTGGAGGACGCGCTCAGGAAGCTGGACAAGTTGACCCAAGAGGAGGCTCGGATGGCGGTTGCGGAGAATCTGAGGGTCACACACAGCGTCCGCGATGGTGTCAAAGTAGTCGACAGTAAAGTGGAAAGCGTGGAAAGAAAGGTAGAGGACGTGGATGCGAAAGTAGAGGAGATAGGCGACAAAGTGGAGGACGTGGGCGGCAAAGTGGAGGACATGGGTGACAAAGTGCAATGTGTTGACGAAAAGGTCCAAGTGGTCATTGAAGGTGCGCAAGGCATGTCCGGCCAGTCACCGATTCCTCCTAACATTCTTACTCCAGACGGCAAGCAGGCAACAGTAGCAGTGAAGGAAGCAAAGTTAATTATCCAACAAACAGCAAACAGCGTGGACAAAATGAGGTGTTCGTGATATCCTAACCTCACTGTTGCTTGCTGCTCGCGCTTACGGTAAACCTACTTACAGGGAACCAGTTAAAACAGCTCCTACGAACTTGGCTCTCTCCCGCGGATCCGTCCATAAATCACAATATTGCAAGAAAGGCTCAACACCAGGGAACGGCGGTGTGGTTCTTTCAAGGCAGTATCTTCATCGAATGGAAGTCTTCTGGCTCCCTCTTGTGGATCCACGGAAAACGTGCGTTTCTGTCAGCATTGTTCGGGCTCGCGCCTTCTGACGGGTTCTAACTTTGGTAGCGGGCTCGGGGAAGAGTGTTATCTGGTGAGTTGTTGCTCGCCCGCTTCCTGTCGGAACTTATTTTTCGTCAGTTCCTCCGTCATTCAAGACATAATGACTATTTGCGAAGCCGGATCAGCCATCATGGCCTACTTTTACTTTGATTTCAGGGATCGCAACAAGCAATGCCGTCACGACCTGCTGCTTTCCCTCGTGTCCCAGCTTTCTACTCGCTCTAGCTCTTGCTGTGACATTCTCCACCGCGTCTATGAGACACACGAAGATGGCACTCGACAGCCGAGCGACGACACTTTGAAGGAGTGCCTGAAAGAGATGCTGAGACTGCCGGGACAGGGGCCAACTTTCATTGTCCTGGATGCACTTGATGAATGTCCGGACTCCTCCGGTATCCCATCCCCTCGAGATGAGGTCCTCCAACTCGTGAAGGAACTCGTCGACCTTGACCTGCAAGAACTCCACATTTGCGCGACAAGTCGTCCCGAGGTCGACATCCGAGCCGTCCTCGAGCCGCTGGCGTTTCGTCCAGTTTCCTTGCATGACGAAACTGGTCAAAAATCGGATATCGCTGACTACGTTCGAAGCGTCGTCAACTCGTCCCCTAGTGCGGCGATGAGGAGATGGAGAAGGGATGATAAAAATCTGGTAATCGAGACGCTGACAGAGAGAGCCGATGGAATGTGAGAGCATCAAGCAATTCTATCTTATCAGCAGTATCTTATATTGTCGTACAGGTTCAGATGGGTATACTGCCAGTTAAACGCGCTACGACACTGCTTCCCACCGAACCTCCGTCAATTCCTCAATGAATTGCCTGAGACCCTGGATGAGACATACGAGCGGATATTGAAGGGGATCAATAAAGCTCAATGGGATAATGCCCATCGTCTGTTACAGTGCCTTACTGTCGCTGTCCGACCACTTCTTGTTGAAGAGCTCGCGGAACTACTGGCGTTCGATTTTGAGGCGGCAGGCGAGCAAGGGATTCCGAAATTGAAGGAGGACTGGCGGTGGGATAATCAAGAGGAAGCCGTACTTTCAACATGTTCCAGTTTGATCGCCATCGTCCATAACGGTAATTCCCGGGTCGTGCAATTCTCCCACTTTTCGGTGAAAGAATACCTCACCTCGCCCCGTCTCGCACGATCACATGGGGACGTTTCCCGGTTTCATATCGACCTCGATGCGGCACATACGCTCATGGCGCAGGCGTGCCTGGGGACATTGCTACGGCTGGACGAACATACAGGAAAAAGTGGTGCCGAAGGGTTTCCTTTGGTCGAATACGCTGCTCGACACTGGGTGGACCATGCACGATTCGAGAATGTGTCATCACAGTTACGGGATGGGATGGATGATCTATTTGACGCGTCCAAGCCACATTTCGCAGCGTGGCTCCGGGTACATGACATGGACGAAAGCTGGAGGTATTTCGCGCTCGACGGGCAGCTAGAAGTCGGTTCCCCACTTTACTATGCTGCATTCTGTGGACTTTACGACCTGGCCGAACGTTTGATTATGAACCATCCCGAACAAGTCAATGCAGTCGGCGGTCGCAACCAAGCCCCGGTTCTGGCAGCTTTGTCCAAGGGACACTTCCGTGTCGCGAAATTACTCAGCAAGCACGGAGCGGTCGTGGATGTTCGAGGCCGGTCTGGGTACACTCCACTGCTCTTAGCGTCAGTGTGTGAAGACCTTGATACGATGCGGCGGCTACTCGGTCACGGCGCAGATGCAAGTGCTTCGGACGAGACTGAGAACCCCTGGACATCGCTGCACTTTGCAGCAGCCGACATGCATCTCGAGGCCGTCCAGGTGCTACTAGAACACAATGCGGACACCAACCCGCAGAATGGCGTAGGCAACACTCCGTTGTACAGTGTCGTTTCTAGCTCTTCCCGAAAGGCAGTCGATATCGTGCGGCAACTACTGGAGCATGGGGCCGACCCAAATATACGTAATCACAGCCAATCTACTCCTTTACATCAAGCATTGTCCGACGGAGGGCTCGAAGCCGTTCGCCTGCTACTGAGTTACGGAGCGAACGTGGATGCGAAGGATGGGGAGGGAAGGACCCCGTTCCAAGTGGCCTCGTCGAAGGAATACCACGAAATCGCGAAACTGCTGTTAGAACATGGTGCTAGTCCTCAGCCGTAGTGTATATACATTTACTTTTCGGTTAGCCACACATATAGATCTATTGCTATCATACGAGAAGTCTTTTGTATACAGTAGGTGCTTAGCGTTGCGCTGCCGAGGAGTTTGTGAACCTCTCACAGAATGCGTGCCCGCAATTATCGCTATTCCGTGAGCCACACCCTGACGTCCGACCCGTCGCGAAGCGCGACTTGCATACCGACCTGGCGCAAGCTGATAAGGCAACGATGGAAGTATGGGAAAGCTACAGATTGGCGTGCGGAGGTAGCGCCCGCGCTCATTTCCGCTTGGTGAGCACCTGGCAACGGCAGCCTTAATGACCCCGGTAGCACGCTCACACTCTTGCGCGACAGCGCCGCGGTGACGGCAAGGCGAATGCTCGGCCGCATCTCGACGAGCTCCTGCCCTCGCAGCCGGCGCGCGCGAGTGATCTACACGCCCTGCACGAGCGCCTCGTCCATGGTATCCTGCAGAAGGCGCGGCGATATCGAACAACAGTGCATCGTGCGCCGCAGGGGTTGTGAGGTTTGCCAGCTTCGCGGACCCCGATGCGGACGGCGTGGCACGTTCTCCTGAAGCGTGCTCAGGATTGACAGGAGTTTGTTGAGGTAGAGAGTGCCGGGACCGCGACAGAAAAAACGAACGAGGTGCCGTTGATCCGCTGCTGAATCACGACCTTGCGCGAGCCCACGCAGCAAGCGCCCAATGAGGTCGGTGGAGACCGAAGTCACCGAACCGACGAATATGTCTATTTGCGTAGCCCGTGCGACATGCGATTCAGTCAAATCAACAAACGACAAAGCGAAACATATGAGATGCATACGGGGACGTTATATCATTCTGTAATACCACGTCCGGTTCGGTCCACTGTACCAAAGGAGGTGCTCTCATCAAGAATGAGGCGAAACCTGTACATTCACGAAAGGAAGCAGGTCAGAACGCGACCGTACTGTCTCTGATCGCGCGAAATCACGGGTTTGGGTAAATTATCTATGACACCAACCTTCTTAAAGATACCCTTTGTGACAATGAATCGTCGTGTCAGAGGCCCGCGGCGTTCGCAATATTCCTTTTTGACACTCAGGAGGACGTATTCGAGACTTTTGAGGATATGTTCGAACCAGCGAAAGGTGGAAAATTTGTAGTCCGTAGAATCGAGGCCTCTGAACCGAGGAAGTCTGTTATGCCGCGCTCAAGCTCCATATGGACATCTGCCAAGCGAAGTCGTTCATCAAGGCCAAGGTGCATTGACAACACACGGACGCACCAATAGTCCCGTAGAATCCAGGAGCCACAGTGACCGACATCATGCTTCCGGAGGGTCTCAATCGCGCGCACTTTGATAGTTTCGTTACCAGCGAGGCCCGTGAGGCTGTACAATCGGGTTGGCAATTTTCGGCCGTTTGCACCGGAAAATATCGGTACGATGCGAGATCAACTTGAATATGTTCATCGGGAGTGTAGCGGGGCACCTAGCGGCTCTGGTGTGCACTCGTCCAAGAGCTCGTCGACTTCCTGCTGCGTCGAATGGGGGTTAGTGTAACGATGTATGCATCAGCAGACAGACCTTTTCAGAAAAATGAATAAAGTTTGTCTGCGCAGGCTCGGGACTAAAGAATGGCGAGAGGGCCAAGAGGAGTTCGAGGACGGTGCGACCGGAATTGTTCTGGTGGGAAGACTTGACATAGCGAGCAATGACATGGGATCCAGGTGTTTTATAAAAAGAGCGTATTCTACCTGTATAAGAGCGTAGGAACTGGTAGGATAGAAATGCGAAGAGAGGCTTGAGGGCGGACGGTGAGCGCTGCCAGTGTGAGCGCT
>QFDV01000625.1:19245-33967 GCA_003315845.1 Lactarius trivialis
AGATTACGTATGTCGAGAATCCCTGGGAGTAAAGAATCGAGGCATCTGCACTGAGGAAGTCTGCTATGTCACGTTCAAGGTCCATGTGGAACATCTGCCAAGGGAAGCCGTTCATCAAGGCTAGGGCAAATTGACAACACAGCGGCGCACTGGCACCGATAATTCCGTAGAATCCAGGAGGGCCACAGCTACCGACACCATGCTTCCGGAGGGTCTCAATCGCGCGCACTTTGACAGTTTCGTTGCCAGCGAGGCCCGTGAATATATAGCGGCAAAATTGAGAACCTCCTTGCCCGGTTGGCAAGTTTCGGCATGGGAGCTCTGGTGTCCGCTCAGCGCTCATCCACGAGCTCGTCGACCTCCTGTCGCGTCGAACGGGGGTCAGTGTGACGATGTGGGTACCCAGCAGACAGACCTTTCAGATGAGACGACATGGCTCAAACTGTGCTAACCGCAAGCGAAGGTTGCGACGATGGGCGACTTGGGATATTTGAATCTGAAGGATTTCGAGGAAAGTGTAGTCGGGATCGTTCTGGTATGAAGACTTGATAGCTTGATATAGCGAGCGATGAAATGGGGTTCAGGTGTTTTATAAAAACTTATATAAGAACGTAGGAATTGGTAGGATAGAAATGCGAAGAGAGGCTTGAGGGCAGACGATGAGTGCTGGAATATAGTGGCCATCGTCGGAGTGAAGGCGTGAACGTGTGAACATGTGAACTCTTACGTTCCTCTTGCCGTAACTGTGGCAGTTCCAAAGAAGACATCTCACGGTTGACATGAGGACGCCTCAACTTGCAACTGACCCGACGCTGGTATCTACATCGTCTGCGCGTCTATCGTTGGCGCTCGCCAACGTCTCACCTGACAAGCCTGACCATGAGATGGTATCCTCTGCCCCGCCCATAACTTGATCACTTCCTCCACGGTCGCCACTCCTGCCATGTCCCAGAAACCACCCACAGCCACGGCTTCCTCACACTTCCAAACCATTTTCGCTGCTGCCTGGAGATCGTACGAAAGGCGGACCAAAAAAACCCTTATCACACATCCGCTCGCCTCTCAGTTGCAAGAATGCGACTCTACTAGCGCCATCGTTTCTGTGCTTCAAGGACAAGTTCAGGAATTTGACAAATCTCATAGCGGCGACGAGAGATTGACAAAGTGGTTGACCCCAACTGTGAACGTCCTCTGTGCGTTTTCTGCCGCCGTCTCCGGTGGCGTCGGTCTGGTAAGGCTTGACGCTCGAGCTCAAACTGTTGTAACTTTCTTCTGATGTGTATTTTGTAGGTATTTTCACCTGCAAATGTAATCTTCGCAGGCATCGGTGTCTTCATTTTAGCAAGTGTCCTATCTATTTCTTTGAGTGGATCATTCTAATGTGCAAAGTCTAACAGGCGGCCAAGGATGTTTCAGCGAGTAAAGATGTTCTCGCAGAGTTGTTCGAACGCATCGGTTTCTTCTTTAAACGCCTAGAAACTTATACCGAGTTGACACCGACTGCGGCGATGACAGAGATTATTACGGAGATAATGGTGGAAGTTCTTACGATCTTCGCGATTGCGACTAAGGAGCTGAGGGGGGGATCAGCAAGTGTGTATCCGATTGGCTGTCTATGAGTCTCTACTGAACTAGGCGTAGAGAAGTTTCTGAAAAGATTGGCCGGAAGGACTGATCTGGAGGACGCCCTAAAGAAACTAGACAGGTTGACCCAAGAGGAGGCTCGGATGGCGGCTGCGGAGAACCTGAGGGTCACACACAGCGTTCGCGACGGAGTCAAAGTGGTCGATGGTAAAGTGGAAAGCGTAGGTCACAAAGTAGAGGAGATAGGCGACAGTGGAGGATGTGGGCGGCAAAGTGGAAGACGTGGGCGACAAAGTGCAATGCCTTGACGAAAAGGTCCAAGTGGTCATTGAAGGTGCGTGAGGCATGTCCGGCCAGTCACCGATACCTCCTAACATTATTACTCCAGACGGCAAGCAGGCAACAGTGGCGGCGAAGGAAGCAAAATTAATTATTCAACAGACAGCAAACAGTGTGGACAAAATGAGGTGTTCGTGATATCCTAACCTCACTGTTGCCTGCTGATCACGCTTACTGTAAACCCACTTACAGGGGAACCAGTTAAAACAGCTCCTACGAGCTTGGCTCTCCCCCGCAGATCCGTCCATAAATCACAATATCGCAAGAAAGGCTCAACACCAGGGAACGGCGGTGTGGTTCTTTCAGGGCAGTATCTTCATCGAATGGAAGTCTTCTGGCTCCCTCTTGTGGATTCACGGAAAACGTGCGTTTCTGTCAGCATTGTTCGGGCTCGCGCCTTCTGACAGATTCTAATTTTGATAGCGGGCTCTGGGAAAAGTGTTATCTGGCTTGTTGTTCCTTGTCTGCTTCCATCCAGGACTTATTTTTCGCCAGTTCCTCTGTCATTCAAGACAATATGACTGTTTGTGAAACTGGATCAGCCATCATGGCCTACTTTTACTTTGATTTCAGGGATCTCAACAAGCAATGCCGCCACGACCTTCTACTTTCCCTCGTGTCCCAGCTGTCTACTCGCTCTAGTCCTTTCTGTGACATTCTCCACCGCGTCTATGAGACACACGAAGACGGCACTCGACAGCCGAGCGACGACACTTTGAAGGAGTGCCTGAAAGAGATGCTGAGACTGCCAGGACAGGGGCCAACTTTCATTGTCCTGGATGCGCTTGATGAATGTCCGGACTCGTCCGGTATCCCATCCCCTCGAGATGAGGTCCTCCAACTCGTGAAGGAACTCGTCGACCTTGACCTGCAAGAACTCCACATTTGCACGACAAGTCGCCCCGAGGTCGACATCCGAGCCGTCCTCGAGCCGCTGGCGTTCCATTCGGTTTCCCTACATGACGAAACTGGTCAAAAATTGGACATCGTTGACTACGTTCGAAGTGTTGTCAACTCGTCCCCTAGTGCGGCGATGAGGAGATGGAGAGAAGATGACAAAAAATCTTGTCATCGAGACGCTGACAGAGAGAGCCGATGGAATGTGAGAGCATCAAGCAATTCTATCTTATCAGCAGTATCTTACATTGTCATACAGGTTCAGATGGGTATACTGCCAGTTGGACGCGCTACGACACTGCTTCCCACCGAACCTTCGTCAATTTCTCAATGAATTGCCTGAGACCCTGGATGAGACCTATGAGCGGATATTGAAGGGGATCAATAAAGCTCAAAAGGATAATGCCCATCGTCTGTTGCAGTGCCTTACTGTTGCTGTCCGGCCGCTTCGTGTCGAGGAGCTCGCGGAATTGCTGGCGTTCGATTTTCAGGCGTCGAGCTCGGGAGGGATCCCGAAATTGAAGGAGGACTGGCGGTGGGATAATCAAGAGGAAGCAGTACTCTCGACATGTTCCAGTTTGATCGCCATTGTCCGTAATGGTGATTCCCAGGTCGTGCAATTCTCCCACTTTTCGGTGAAAGAATACCTCACGTCGCTTCGCCTCGCAAGGTCACACGGAGATGTTTCCCGGTTTCATATTGACCTCGATGCGGCGCATACGATCATGGCGCAGGCGTGCCTGGGAACACTCCTCCGGCTGGACGAACGTACTGATGCCACGGAATTTCCTCTGGTCGAATACGCTGCTCGACACTGGGTGGACTATGCACAATTCGAGAACGTGTCATCACGGTTACGGGATGGGATGGATGGTCTATTTGACGCCTCCAAGCCACATTTCGCAGCGTGGCTCCGGGTGCACGACGTGGACGAACAATGGCCCGGTTTCTCGTACCCGGAGGCACACAGTGATGGTTCCCCGCTTTACTATGCTGCATTCTGTGGGTTCTATGACCTGGCCGAACGCTTGATTATGAAGCATCCCGAACAAGTCACTGCAGATGGTGGTCGCAACCAAGCCCCGGTTCTGGCAGCTTTGTACAGGGGACACTTCCGTGTCGCGAATTTACTCTGCAAGCACGGTGCAGTCGTGGATGTTCGAGGCCAGTCTGGGTTCACTCCACTGATCTTAGCGTCAGTGTGTGAAGACCCTGATATGATGCGGTGGCTACTCAGTCACGGCGCAGATGCAAGTACTCCGGACGAGACTCAGAATCCCTGGACACCGCTGCACTTTGCGGCACACAATCTCAATCTCGAGGCCGTCCAGGTGCTACTAGAACACAACGCAGACGCCAACCCGCAGAATGGCGTAGGCAACACTCCGTTGTACAGTGTCGTTTCTAGATCTTCCCGAAAGGCAGTCGATATCGTGCGGCAACTACTGGAGCATGGGGCCGACCCAAATATACGTAACCACAGCCAATCTACTCCTTTACATCAAGCATTGTCCGACGGAGGGCTCGAAGCCGTTCGCCTGCTACTGAGTTACGGAGCGAACGTGGATGCGAAGGATGGGGAGGGAAGGACCCCGTTCCAAGTGGCCTCGTCGAAGGAATACCATGAAATCGCGAAACTGCTGTTAGAACATGGAGCTATGTCTCAGCCGTAGTGCATATACGTTCATATTCAGTTTGCATAACGTAGAAATGTATTGTTATGATACCAGAAGCCTTCTGTACTTAAGGTGGCTCTGCTGAAGAATTTATGAACCTCTCACAGAATACGTGCCCTATCTCATCTCGTGAGCCTCAGAAGGAAAGCCTTTCGTCTCAACGCGAAGCGCGACTTGCATACCGACCACGTTTCACACATTTTGGTGTTAACTCATGTATACTTAGCTAGCTCGACTGGCGCGCGGGAATATCAGGCGCGCTCATTTCCGCTTCGCGAGAACTTTCGTGACGACAGCCTTGATGACGCCTGCGGAACGCTCACACTCCTTGCGTGACAGCCCCGCCACGACGGTGAAGTGGATACTCGGGCAGCCGACACGCACGAGTGATCCACACGCCGCGCGTGCGCCCTAGTACACGATATTGAACGTGCTCCTCGCCCGCGATATCGAACGACGGTGCATCACGCGGCGCAGGGTCGCGGGGTTTGCCGGCTTTGCGGACCCGGATGCGGTGGACGGCGTAGTACGCAGATGATCGGGTGAGGCAGCGTGCTGAGCGGATCGAGATCGCCTCGACGCGGCCGAGCACCACGCAGATTGTTCTCCTGCAGCGTGTTGAGGATCGACGGCGTATTCCGCAGGATGTTGATGCCGTCCGAGGCGATGACCGCAAGGAGTGCCGGGAGTGCGGCAGAGAAAATGAGTTGAGGCCGTTGGCGACCGAACCGACGAGCATGTCTAGTATTCGCGTGGCCTGGTGCCACATGCCAGTGCGGTCAAGTCGAGAGAATGCGAGAGACACCGTGACATACGGGGTCGTTATACAGCTCTTTTACCTCTGTAAAACCGCGTCTAGCCTAGTTCAGCCCAACTGCCAGTGTGGCAATGAGATGCTCATCAAGGATGACTCGGAGGCGATAGTACTTGGACTTGTGCTTTAGCTTGATCTATTCAGGAAGTAAGGGCATCACCGTATCGTGACTGTCTCTGACCGCGCACACTGACCGCGCACAACCTCACAACTCACGAGTTTGGGTAATCAACGTAATCAATGTTAATCAACTATGGCACCGTCCTTCAAGTTCTCGAAGATGCCCTCGGTGACATTGGCAATGAATCGTCATAAGAGGCCCGCGGCGTTTGCGACGTTTCCTTTTCGACGCTCACTGGGAGGAGCACGACTTCTGAGGTCATTATGGTCGAACCACTGGCAGCGAACGGTAGAACGGGAGATTTGCAGGCCATTCTGGATTGTAAAATTAATACCCCGCTACGCTTTGCAAAGGCAGAGATCACGCAAGGTATTGTTAATCCTGCTCTGACTATATATATTAATACAGGACACCACACCTTCCTACCTTACTCGGTGTCCACACAAAGTACCCATGCCCGTGCCCTTTCCCCCAGATGCGTCTAATATGAGCGCTGTCCAAGCGCCGACCTCAGCGCTATGGCAACTGCCTGTCGCATTTACCGCCTTGGGCTGACACTTGAGACGTAGACGTTCTTAGTAGGGGGCATCGGTGTTGCGTGGAATAACTACATCATGGGGATCTCCAGAGATCACGGAATACAGGAGGACTGCCAGTTGTGAGAAATATGGAGCAACAGGAGATAAAAACAAGAAATGTACTGTGCTGGGAATGAGCTTAGGTTGTAGCTAATCGTTCTCAAGTTACTCCTAAGGGGGTATAGGCAATCGTACAGTACGAATCACTAATCCGAGTCCTAGCCACTACTACTATGACTCGGAGAAGGCGAGGCATAGCTCGGCGGCGCTTCAAATCCCTCAGCACGAATTTGTTGAGCACGGAGTAGTTCCACCTCCCACCGCAGATTTTCCACTTCCGATCGTAGGGTGGTAGATGGTGGCATCGTCTCACCTTGCCCGGTGGAAACAATTGGGGGGGAAGTGGGCGCAGAGTTACTCGAGGGTGACCTCACCCCGGTGGGCTCGGTGTCACGGTGTTGTACTACTGCCCTTGAACGCAGCCGCGCGAGCTCTTTGCCGGACAAGCCGACAGGCATGGGGACCGCACTTGACGAGGAAGTTGGTCCGAGGTTCAGAGGAACGGGTAGTGTCCCGTCAGGATCGGAACGCGGCTGCTGTCGTTGTTGCTGGTCCATCTGAGAGCCGGTCAGTGTTGGGTTGAATGGCGTCCTCGTCCCTTCCGCGCCAAGAGCATTCGAGAAGGAAGGATCGTCGTCGTTTTTGCGCCGTATACGGCGACGCCGTTTGAAGGTAATGATGGCCACCCCAATCGCAAGGATTATGGCGGCAGCACCACTGGCCCCGATAATACCCTCAGTGACGGCGCCCGGGCGGGTGTGCGAGATCGCTTTTGATGATGGTGTTCCCATCGTAGTAGCCTTGGTGGTCGCCCCTGTGACTTGGACTACAGACGCGGTCGTGGTCGTGGTGGGCGCAGGGTAAAACTGAAGGACACATTCGATATCTGTGCCATTCCGAACGAAGAATGAGGAGGAGGAGGCTTCGAGAACACCCTGGTCGATAGCTAGCATCTGGTACCAACCCTGGGGTACATTGACAGAGGACCACCCCCAGCCGCCTAAGGAAGGGTCCACATTCGTTGCGATTTGTTCATCAATCTGGGGGAGATAGGAACCGCCATAGCCAAAGTATTGACGCCTGGATATACTCACTGGCCCGACCCCGAATGCAGTGATCTTGCCACTCGAAGTGGCCGACTGTCCAGTGCTTGTGGAAGTTGTGGTCGAGGAGGCCAACGGGGCCTGTTGGACGACATTCACGTTCGTGATATTGAGAGACATCGTTACTGAAGGTCCAGAGTATGACCATAAAATCTCGGCGTCTTCAGATTCGCACGTATACATTTCATCGATGGGCGCAAATTGCAGAGTTGGAGCCGATGAGCTGCTCGCCTGCGCTGTGGCCGTGGAGGAGTGGCTGGTGGAAGAAGACACCGTTTGGCTCATGACGGACGATGCACTGGCAGTGTGGAAGGCAGGAGAGAGCGACCAAGTGAACCGCTCCTGATCGTGGGCCGCGGCTTTTGGCAAGATAATTCTTAATCCTGTAGTCGTCTCTAAGGACATTAGATGTTTGATCCATCCCCGCATCCCCAGCTGTAGTTCCGTGGCTTCCGTGCGGGATTAAGATGACGTTTTGACCTGCAGGTAACAGTATCATGCATCCGAGTCCGGGTCATCGAGTCAAGTTACTCGCGATTAGATGATGTATAAGTGTACCCTCTCGAGAAATCACGAACCGTTCAAAGTCAAGTTCAAAGTACTACTGCAGTCACGGTGGGTGCGCCTATAGGCACGCTAGCTACGATTACAAATCCGACGGCGACCGGTCGGCACCTTCCTGGAAGAGTTACCGGGCATTTTACTTGCAGTTCTTGCAGCAGACGCGCAGTTCGTTCTAGCTTGTTCACCGGTCCAAGTACGAACGAAAGGCGTATATCGCATCTTGGGTTGAAGGCTAATCGTCCTTAAGTTACTCCCAAGGGCGCTATGCCTCACTGGGCAACCGTACAGTACGAATCACTAATCCTAATCACCACCATCAATCTACGGGCTCCTAGCCTCACCATAGCTCGGCGGCGCTTCAAATCCCTCTCGAGCACGAACCTGTTGAGCATGGAGCCTCTGCACCTCCCGCCGCAGATATTCGACTTCCGATTCTAGGGTGGTCCTAGTAGTAGCTTCAGATGACGGCGTCACCTCATCTGGCCCAGTGGTGGCAGTAACAATTGGGGGTAGGGTGGGCCGAGAGTCACTGGAGGAGGATGGTGACCCCGTGGGCTCGGTCTGTAGTTGTAGTAGAGCGCGTGAACGCAACTGCGCGAGCTCTTTGCTGGACAAGCCGACGGGGATGGCCTGGGGCAGGTTCAGAAGAACGGGTGGCGGCGTCCCGACATGATCGGAATGCCGCTGCTGGTCCATCTGAGAGACGGTGAATGGCGTCAGTGTCCCTTCCGGCGCGCGGCCCGCCCTCATAACAAGAGCATTCGAGAAGGAAGGATCTACGCTTTTGCGCCGCATATGATGATCTCGTCTCCGGCGGCGCCGTGCAAATGCAACGGCCCCAATCGCGAGGATTACGGCAGCAACGCCACCTACGATACCACCAGCAATGGCGCCCGTGTGCGAAATCGCTTTTGATGATGATGTAGTGGTGGTGGCTGTCGTTGTTGGTAGATGGAGTGCGGACGTGAGCGTCACCGCGGTGGAGGAGGAAGTAGGGTAAAATTGGAGGACGCAGCTGACGTCCGAGCCGTTCTGGACGAAGAAGGTGGACGAGGACGCTTCGAGGACTCCCTGGACGGAAGCTAGCAGGCGGTACCAGCCCTGGGGTATATTAGCGGAGGGCCACCTCCAGATGCCTACGAGAGGGTCTAACTGCGTTGCGAGTTGTTCATCAATCTGCGGGAGATAGGAGTCGCCATAGCCAGAGTATTGACGCCTGCCCATTGCGATATCCCTTCGTGTGACAGGAGTACTTGAGACGGCAGTTCGACTCGTGGTGGTGGTGGTGGTCGCGGTGTTTGTGCCCAATGGGGCCTGCTGGTCGACGTTCACGTTCGTGATATTAAGAGCCATTGGTGCTGAAGGACCAGAGTATGTCCATTGAACCCCGGCGACTCCGCACGTATACATTTCATCGACGACCGCAAATTGGAAAGCTGGCGCCGCTGAGCTGCTCGCCTGCGCTGTGGTCGCGAGGGTGAGGGCGAGGCTGGAGGAAGGTACCGTTTGGCTCATGATGGACGAGAATGCACTGGCGATGGGAGGTGAGAGAGAGTAACCAAGTGAGTAGCAACAGCTCCTGATCGGGGGCTTTTGGTAGCTCAGACATGCGAATTGTTAATCCTGTGTCGTCTTCGATGGTTTGATCCACCCCCAGCTGTAATTCCGCGGCTTTGGTACGGGATCAAGCTTGATTACGAGCGATAGATCCACAAGAGTGATGGTTGGATGGCCGCGTGACGGCACAAAGTTCTTCGCGATTGACTAGATCTGGCACAGTACCGTTGACTGTATTATCCAACCTGTACGCAGAGAGAAAACGGAGACATAGCGGCTATTGTGTCAGTGGAAAAAGGGACCGTGGGTGTGGATGGTGGCCACAGTACTGTCTCCGAGTCCTCGCATCCCTGGGTACTTGTGCTATGTTTAAGCTTTCAGCATCCGGATTACCTTTTTAGAGTGCGACTCAGGTTAATCACGTGGTCGGGTCGCTGGTGGGTGTGCGACTTTGGCATGCAAGTCGACTTTTGAACAACACATTCACCGCTCCCACGTCCTCCTCTCCATTCACCGCATCTAATTTCTTCGTTGGTATCACCCATGGCAGGAACATTTGACCCAAATGAAGCGCAGAATCTCGTCGAGGTGCCGTGAAACTCGTCCTTGCTTTACTCTCTTTGCCGCCAGCTAAACAAGAAACTTTTCCCGCCCGCCCGCCTCTACGCCCCCCCCACGCTGCAGATTGAGAAACAGTACGTATTGCATTTGTGTGGGGCCGTGCAGAGTGTTTGACGATTGGTCGGCGTTACAGATTCGCAGTAAAAGCCGTCGAGCACGCACAGGTACGCCCAGGCCCACCAACGGTTACTTTTGTTTTTCTGCCTTCTGACAGTCCCACAGACCTACTGGAATTTGCTCGAGAAAATCCCTCCGCGCGAGTTGAGGCTTACAAGGTGACAAAAAAAACAAGCGCCACCCACCTTCCCGCGCGCTTGCGCATTTACTTTTTTTGGGAGGGCTGAACGGCTGTGGCAGGTACGATGACGAGATTTATGAGCACATGCTGCTCGAGTTCCCGGAGTTTGTGACGGCGCCGCATACGAGCCTCGTTGCGCTCGACGAGGAGTGGATGAAGAGCAAAGAGGGCAAGGAGCGCTGGCGCGTCTTTATCAATGCGTGCGTCTCCTTTCACTTCCCTCATGCGTTTGGTCCAAGACCCTGTTTTTTTTTATAGGTATGAGAAGAAGATCACAGACTATAATTTCGGATCACTGATCCGCACGGACGCAATGAAGGAGTACAGTGAGACGAATACGATCTTTGGTCCGTGCTGACGTCGTCTGCTCCATTCATATTCTGATATGGTATATATGCAGTTACGCGAATACAGGTGAGAGAGATTCGTTTGTTTACGCGCCCGCATGGGAATCGGTCTCACAATACTAAAAACACCGCTGCACACGCAGTTCTACGCCATTGAGGTGCGCTAGCGCTGTATCCCCGGTTCTCACGCCAACACGTATTCTGATTGAACCAAATTTCGTGGGAACAGATCTCACGCAACAGACTCGGCCTCAACGACAAGGCGCACGAGTTGGCCAAGGAAGAAGCGCGCAAGGAGCGCGAAAAGACGGAGAAGAAAAAGGCTGGCAAGAAGAAGAGCGGGCCGTAAAAGCTGGATCGTTGAGTGTGCAGTGGCCACACGAGCGACAGCATACGTACAAGAAAGAGACGACAACCTATGTCACTTGTCCTTGGTCCTAGGCATTACCCAACATTGTATCTTTTTAACATCCCATGTGTGTTCCCGGCGGCCGCGGTAGTGATATATCGTGATGCGGGTGCCTCAACGTCAGCACTGTAAGCCAGAGTGAGCGAACATTGGGTGAGGCAAGCGAGTGGCCCGCCCGCCGCGTCGAGATCCCCAACGGTGGTCGTATGGGGGTGTCGATAAAGGGAAAGCAAGATACGCCAACGGGGATTTAGAGCACATAGTACCATTTCCATTCGATGTTTCACAAGCGCCGTGAACGTTCGATGGAAAACAGCGGTCAACGATTACCCTAAAAAGGAGTGGCAGTGTCACTACCTTCTCGGACTGATCTGCAAACGCTCAGCGGAGCGGTTGGAGAAGACGCTGGTTCCTTCCGTCCCGAACACCGATTGGGCCCCACTCGAATTACCAACCAAGGCGTGTATTTACAATTAAGTCAGGATGGCAGATAGATAACCTACGTGGTTAGTTGATAAGTTGCCGATGAATTGTAAAACGCCAATGCAGGGTCGATGCTTTTTTGACAGTAATAAGGCGTAGGACTGTCACTTCATTTGAGTTGAAACTTGGCGTGCTTCTTGTCTTCTCTGTAGCAACCGAGGACGATGCATTGTGTACAGTGCCTGTACTCGTTTCTGTGTGTACGTACGTACAGCAATCATGCGCGTTAAAAAGACATCACCATGGTTGGGGGTGCCTGGAAGAGTGTGAATTATTGCCGCCGTAAAGATCTCTTTCAGTGCCAGTGTGGCCAGTGGCCAATGCGGCGGGGCGGGGCGCTCAGCACAGACATGGCGAATGGGACTCGCGGAATTGACTGGCGTCAGTCAATTGGTCAAAAGACGAAACCAGGCCCCTAGGATTCAAGTTCTCTGACAAGTGAGGACGTAGTGAAGACGTAAAGACCGGGTGTGTGTGTGTGCGGCCTCGGACCCGTAGCAGACGTTGGTCGACCAACCTGTCCGGGGTGATTAAGCCGCCGGATTTGTAGCAGAGGAACGGGGGTGCTGCGGATTGCGATTCCGACAGACAGCCTCTCGGACCGCTGTTCCTGGCCACTTAATACTCTGTAGTTGGAGCAGGTTGGAGCACTTCTCCTGCAGAGGCCCAGTTCAGTTTCAGAGACAATCACGAGCTCGTCTTTCTCCTTTGGATTACAGTTCTAGCGCCCAGTGAGGTCTGGATGTGCAGCGGGCGGACCAAGGAGAGCGTATCGGGCTAGCATCAAAGTCGCTGATCCCCGAGACAAGATAAATATCCCTTTCAATTGAAAACGGGGTCCGGTCATCAGTTGTAAGCCTGGTGGATGGGAAAAATCAGTGAATTGAGAATCGATCAGGTTTCTGTTGGGCACCGGTCAGCGTTGAATCGGTACTAGCGTTGTGCCAAGTAGGAATGTGAATGCAGCACAACTGAGGACCGGGAGCGCAGCGTAAGCATGTTTGAATCATCGCGACTTGTCACGGGCACGTGAATGTGTGACACAGTACACGCGTCCTCGAGAACCACTTTGACATGCCCCCCCTCCATCCCCTCCAACCACTGAGAATACAACGACAATGACAACGAAAGCGGGTGATTCCAGCGAAGGGGAGACAGATGAGTATCTGCACAGACGCGCAATCCTCGAACCGGCGATCCTCAACGTCGTGAACGCGTTGGGTGGTTACGAGGGCGGCGTGTACCGCCTCGGTGACGAGGCCTACGGATGTCTGAAGGACCTAAAGCGATTCTGGCGGAAGGACGACGGAGACGACGGGCGCACCGTCGCGCGTATCCTCTGGGCAGCGCGTGTGCTCCCAAACGACCTCGTCCCCATCCTCCTCGAGACCGCAGGGAAAGGCCACGTCGAAGACAAACGCGCGCTCGCATGCGCCGACCTCATCGCCGCCATGACCTGGCCAATCGACATCGCCGAAGAACTCAAAGAACTCGACGAGCTCCGCGACGACCAAGACCCCGCCGCCGGCGCCGAATACACCGAGCTCCGCCAGAGCCATCTCCACTACAAAGCTGCGCTGCTCCGTCCAGACGTGCTGCGCTCACTGCTCGCGCTTGCCGTGCCGTGCCTCGCGCGTGCGAGCGCTGCCGGCGGCGGCGCTAGGCGTGCGGCAGAGCGCGATGCGCAGGTCGTGAGCGTCGTACTGCACGTCGTGCGGAATCTAGCGTTCATCGCGGACGCGCCGGCGAACGTGCATCTGAGCGCGGACCAGGCGGAGCTCGCGTCGCTGCAGAGCCGACTGGTGCGTGCGCTGTCCGAGGCGCATTTCCTCGAGCTGCTGCTCGCGGCTGCTGCGGGCGCACAGGGTGACGCGATGTTCAACGCTTCGAACACGCTCTTGCTCGAAATCTTCTATCTCCTCTTGCGGGGTATCCGACCCGCCAGCCTCGTCTCGGAACAGGCCGAGGTGGGTTTTATCGCGCGCTCACCGCTCTCTTTTTCTTATGCCGGTGTATGACAGCAAACGAAACAGAATCTGCGACAGCTGCTGACGCTGGAAGGCAAGCGCCGGAGAGATTTCGCACGCAATGCGCCTTCACGTCACTCGCGTTTCGGGACCACCATCTCGGTGCGATTGAACCCTAAGAAGATGGCCACGACGGGTGGCTCGGCTCCTCCCCAAGGCGAGGCGGAGCACCCGGTTGTTCCCGATGACCCCGCGAGTTCCTCCTCCCAGCCACTCGTCCTGCATCGACAGCAGGCGCTCAACCAGCACTCCGCCGCCGGAGATGTCATCGATCTCACTAAGCGCCAGCACAAGCAGAAGGGGAAGAAGGAGGACGAGGTATCGCGCCGGGACGACCTGTCGCCAGAGGCGAGAACGGTGCTGCGTGGGCTCGCGCGCACGTTTGTGGAATCATGTTTCAATCGTACGCATATCATCCCCTTTCCCCATCCTCTCTTATCTCCTCTCCTCTTTTTTTCCCACCGCCCCTCGCGGACAAAGATAAAACGCAAATGGGCGGGGTTGAGGGAGAGCGGGGCGCCAAAGTAAAATAAATGCTTATTTTATTTTTATTCCCATACGCAGCATTCCTCGCGTCGTTGCTCAAGGACATCAAGTCGGAGCGCCCAAAAATCACAGAGAAGGATCACCTCCGCCTGCTCTTTGTCACAAAGTGGTTCCTTGAGTACTTCCTCGCCGTCCGTGCGCAGGAGAAAGAAGTGGGTGCACCCGCGTCGTCCGAACCGTGGGCATTTGGGCTCGTCGGCGAGGTCATCGAGCGCGGTTGGATCGTATGGGTGCTCAAGCGCATGAACGGCGCCGTCGACGAAAAGGTAAGCAAGCACACAAGCGGCGGCCGCCACCTGCGTCATCACCATAGTTTACACAGCCCAAACTATGGACCGAGCTGCAGGCGGGCATCGAGTGCCTGACGCAGCTGCTCGCGCTCCTCGAGGCGATGGCCACTTCTTCCGGCGACGACGAGAGTGACGTCGGCGGCGGGAGTGGAAGCGCGGAGCTCCACGAGGCTGCGCTCCTGCTCCAGCAGCAACTCGTGTATAACGGACAGGTACTCGACGCGGCGCTCGATGCGCTGCGCGCGTACAAGGACGGCACGCAGTCGCTCGCGTTCCTGCGCGCAGGGGTGCACCTCGCGTATGCGGTGATGCGCATGCTCGAGAAGTGGGCACGGACGACAGGCGAGGGCTCGTACGTGCGTAAGCGGGCAAAGCCTAAACGAAAGAAAAAAGGCAAGTAGATTTTTT
>QFDV01000626.1:0-14147 GCA_003315845.1 Lactarius trivialis
GTCTGCTCACCGGTTCCAGACCAAGGCTAGCCTCATACCTAAAGGGCTTGGTAAAGCCTATCATCGCATCGGTGCAAAGCTTGGACGAACACGCTCCATGGACATGGCTCAACAGAAGCCTGTTAAATCGCATTCCGAGGCAGGTGCCTCGGAGGATGACCTTCATGGACCACGCACTGGCTCCCCCGTTTCCACATACTCCGGAAGCTCGTCTAGAAAAGGAAAAGTAAGCATGGATGTCGACCGGAACGCCCGTCCCTCTCCGAACCACACCACTACCCATGACTTCTTCTTGAGTGATCCAAACCGGAGAGTGGCCACTGTCA
Source organism: Lactarius trivialis (assembly GCA_003315845.1). Classification (NCBI taxonomy): domain Eukaryota; kingdom Fungi; phylum Basidiomycota; class Agaricomycetes; order Russulales; family Russulaceae; genus Lactarius; species Lactarius trivialis. Next base: position 327 of record QFDV01000626.1, read on the forward strand.
CTGCCCCCTTCACCTCACCATCTCGGTTAGCTGTGGCTGACCCCATACCGTCGAGCCTAGCGAACGGACCTCATTCGTACCATCCTCATCAGAATTCATTGATGAGTGTGCTTACCGACGGACCCGATGCTGTCCATGCGAGAGCGATTGCCCGCCTTGCGGTAGCCGACACAACCTCCCGAAGTCCTGCCGACTCTCGACAACCCGTCTCCTTGTCCCCTTCGTCTCCCTCGCTCATCTCTCCTACTTCTCTCTCCGGTCGCCCGAGGGCTAATACGACACCGCATGTGGGTTTTGCAGATGGTCTGTCGTCCGAACTCGAGTCTTCGCTTCATTCTCCCGACAGAGCCACGCGTCATCCTGCCAGTTTGACACCCGGATCTCCCCCTTGCCGCGTCACCCCGCATCTCACTCCATCCCTCTTTCCTCCCAAGTTTTCTATCGAAGGTGTATCGGCGCGTTTGTCTCCAGCGATCATCACGCGACAGCCTCAGCATCCCATACTAACTCTTCCTCCCATATCGTCTACATCGTCCCCGACAAATGCTCCGCGCCGTCGTTCGCAGTCATTGCGGAGCATGCCGGCTTTGCCTAGGGAGGGAACAGAAAACCCTGATCCTGCTGAGCACGAAAATGCGATTCTTGATGATCTAGATGAGGAAGAAGAAGGCACAGGAGACGAGGACGAAGAGGCGGAAGCAGAGGTCACGGTGACCGAGCATCCCGATACCACGAGCGAAGATGGTGAAAGCATCCCTAGCCCCCGCTCCTCTGTGATATTGTCGGCGTCCCACCCAGACATCCTCCCAACTGTTGTGGTTTCTCCGTTGGACATGTCCTTCTTAGACAGCAATAATGGTCCCACCCATCGGCGCGACGACAAGACACCGGACAACTCTCGGAGGAATAATGACTACTTTTCCTTAGATCTACCCGATTCCGGTCCCAGCCGCACCCCATTACCCAATTCTCGGCAGTTTCCTGCCGCCTGGACGTCTGCAATGACCTCTCCAGTGCTGTCTACCTCGACACCTTCACCCAACACTGTGGCGGCAGCATGGGCAACAACACCACGAGTGTTGCCCATGCCATCTACCCCCACCCTCAATGCGCTTCCCAGCGTATATCGTCAAGGTTCGCGCAGCATGATTGACGTGTCCGAGATCTTAAAGAAAGAGCAACGCACTCCAGAGGTGGCGGCCAAGTCACCCATAAGTCCCGTGCGCACCTCCGGCGCCGAAGCCGATAGCGCTGCCGCACCTCCGGATGATCCGGAAACCCTTCTGGGACCGTCTCTCCGTCGACGGCTTTCGATGCCAACATTTGGGCCGTCGTCGGCACCACCCCCGTACCCACAGTTTAGCTTCGGTGATCGCGGTCCAACGATACAGCCACGGGATGAAGAGGGTTGCGAACGTCTCCCACGTTATACCAATGGTATCTATTTGCGTGCGATTATGCCACGCAAGATGGAATTTACCGCACCTGGCGTGCAGGCGCGGGACCGAAAGTGGCGCCGCACCCTCTGCGTTCTAGAAGGTACCGCGTTCCGCGTGTACTCGTGCCCGCCTGCTGCCGCAGGAAAGGGTCTCATAGGGAACTTGTGGGAGAAGACGGTCGGCGTGGGCGACATCGCTGCCTCACCTACGCAAGCGAGTGCCGCTGCTTCCAAAAAGGAGAAGGTGCGAGAACGCGAACGTGAACGCAGCGCGGGGGAGGCAAAATTGGATCGTGAAGCGCAGAGCCCGTCGTTAACCGCACCACCATCCGCCGGCAGCACATCGTCGCAGGTAGAAAACGGGCAAGTGTCGCAGCATTCTCCATCGGGGTCCCGTTCTCGGCTGCTCCCATCCAACTTCCGCAAGAGGAAAAGAATGGCAAGTGACGCGCAAGCGGCGTCGCGCGCCGAGGGCTTCGCACGCCGTTCGCTCTCGAGTCTGCGGACAGTTTCGTCACATTCCGGTTTCCGCTCTGGTCCCAGCGCGGTATCTGACAGGTCCCTTTCCGCCTCAGCGAGTTGCCCGAACCCGAACCCCACCACCACCACCACTCAACCCGCCGCGCCCGTAAGCGGCGGTACGTCGCGCACGCCTCGCCAGCCGCGCTCCAAACGACGGCACTTGTGGATCGACGACCCTACTGTACCGCAGCCTCAGTCGCAGGACCTCCTGCACGCGTACGCGCTGCACAATTCAGAGAGCGGGCTAGGGACCGACTATGTGAAGCGGCAGAACGTGATCCGCATCCGCATGGAGGGACAGCAGTTTTTGTTACAGGCCCGCGATGTAGCCAGTGTCGTGGATTGGATCGAGGTACGTCCGTTCTTTATTGATGATGGTAGCGCACGGAAAGGCTGACGGTAGGGCTGGCGTTCGATGCAGGGTTTTCAGGCAGCCGCGAACATCGCGCTGGATTTGGATGTGCGACCCATGCCAAAAGGCCCCTTGTTCCCACGGTGAGTTCTGCCATTATTTATAAATGATCCCCGTTCCTCATCCGCTTGTACGCTTTGCTTTGCATTTTAGGCGTAGGCGTCGGCGACATCGCACTCAAGTTGCTTCGACACCTGCAACTTCATGATTCACTTCACGACCCTCCCCGGTTTCTTTCCTTTTCACGACGTACACCATCGCAATGATATTCAGACCGTCCCATCTTCTGCGCGGTGCGTTTCCGTTGGCCTTCTCTGGAGACGATGATGATGTCCGGGAATGGGTTCTCGGAACGCCGCTTTTTCACAGGCGCTGGCTAACAAGCTTATTTTCATGTTTCATTATGTTATTATAACTGTGTCCACTCTGTTACCACTGCTCTACCTCATACTCACTGCGCTGTCTGCTTTGTTTCACTTACCAACATCCTTCCACGAGTATGTCATTTCATGACCAACTAAATAGATAAGCGGTTCTAGTGCATATTGTACTCGTTTATTGCCTTCATGGACCTATTATTGATCGTAGCCTCGTCTCCTCTATGACATGTCATAACAAAACCGGGACCCAGCTAACACGCCGAACGATGAGACCACCTTCGCTACATTCCTTTTTTCCCCGACTCTTGATTCCCAGGTGAATACGGAGGATGCTAGAGGAGCGCATTAGCGAACCCGACACGAACGAAGGGACAGGGCAGGACCAGTGCATACTTTTTTCGTGTAGGCCAACCCGTCGCCACGGTCGCGCTGCGGCACGGGTTGCATCTTCGAGCCGTTCTCCGAGTAAAGCGCGTCGCCAGAGGCGAGGGTGCGGTGTTGCGAGCGGTTCGGATCGCGATTGGGAGCAGGCGGTGGTGACGCGCGCGACTCGACTCTGCCGACGCTGGTGTCCGTGTCGGTTCCCGAGTCAGAGCTACGCACAGGGTCGGCTGCCTGCAAGATTCGGTGCTCCCCTGACTAGCGGGTCAGTAGTGATATATGTAGAAAGGAAGGGTGCTCAACAGCTGGGGAGCGATCCCTGTTCGCCGGGCTCGCGGCTCGCTTTGTAGGCTTGCTTGGCGCTCATGTAGTACCAGGCCCCTGCGAAAGTCCCGCCGATGATGGCGGCACCCCCGAGGAGAGTCTGGGTGTAGCGTAAGGCGCGAGCCCGCCGGACACAGAATTTTCAACGCGTAAACTCACCCTTCCAGGCCGAAAAGGCAGGCGCGGAAAGGGATTTCTATTTTCGAGTCGTGCAGTGGGAGTACGTGCGGTGCGAGTGGACATGGTGTGTGGAGCGTGAAGCTGTGAAGGGGTGTGACGCCCGAATGTTGTAGTTCTCACTTCTGCGTTTGCCTCTCCGCACACAGGGGTGGTGGCCAACCCATGACGTCGGTCCTCGTGACGAGTCACGCAGAATGAATCGCATTCTCATTTTTTTCAGGATTTAATGGAACAGGAATATCGAGCCCGGGCGGTGGCCCACCGACGCGGAAGGTATGCCGGGAACATGATTGGGCATCAGCTTGCATCATCCTTCGAGCTAGAGATTGGGGAGCCACGGACTGGGTTCGGGCTGGAATGGAGCTCCTTTTTAGACGCATGCTCGGTTTGGGCCTCATCCCGGGCAAGTCGTTCCCTCCCTGACCACCGGGAAGAAGATGAGGTACGTTGACAAGTCATAGCCGTGGTACTCACAATCTAACTTAGCACCCGGTCTCTCGCCAGCAATGTCCTGTTGCCGTCGCCGCTCATTGATGTTCTGCTTTGCAAAATAAAAGCTCACACCGGCCACGGCAATAAGGCTGACCCAGCCCAGAACCTGTAGCAAGAGTGTGAAAAGGGCATGGGAGCTGTGACATGGAGAAATACTTACCATACTCTTGGGATTATTCATGGTTGCGAGACGCCTGCGGGAAACGATGATGAGGACCGACGGTAACCGTGGGCGCAGTGATCACGTGTAGGTAGAGTCCGTCGACTAGACTCCGTGTGTGGCAATTCTTTCTCTGATACGATACGATAGGAAATTCTCGTTCTACAATAGAAATCGGCTTATAGTTGTACAATCAGACTTGCCGTCTACCGCGTGATCAAAGTAAACATGTCTCGTGTTCTCCGGTACTCTTTTTTTAGTTCATTTGTATTCCGGAGAGACAAAAATTGGTCGGCGGAGACGGGTAAGTTTACAAGGAGGCTAGTATTGCTACGTCTAGAGGCTTAGATCCCTTATCAAAGGAGACTTGACTACTCGATGTCCGTCTCCGACAAGCTGGTTGCGGTTCGCTTGTGTATTTTTGACCCTGTAGGTCAAAGACTGGCAAGGGGTCTCTCATGGAGTCACTCGGGTGGTCTATTCTCGGAGTGCTAGGGAGCCACGGCTCTAGCCTCTCGGGGGAGGGGACAATCTAAGGGTGTCTATCCGGGCTGCTACTAGCCGGGAGTCGAGTATTCACTCGCATATGACGTCGAGGGGTCGAAGATGGCGGGTGTAGTCTGCGGTGAAAGAGTGTCCGCGAGACGGAGGGCTGTGCAAAATGTGGAGCGGGCCTGAGGCCTGAGTCGTCGCGATCCACAGGGGGTGCAGGAGTAGAGGCGTGGGATGTGCGGGGTTTGGTGTACCGTGTGCGGTCGTGTTTCTGGAACGTCGCTGCGTTCCTGACCTCCCCCTCGTCTATGGGTGGGTTATTCTCGAGTACTCCATGAGGTCACATACAGTAGACGGCAGCAGAAACAACTCACATGCCCTGGTTCCAGGTTCTTGGATTCAGACCGATTGGACGTACACCCTCCATCGTTATCTCTGCGTCTGGGGGTGCTTGAGTGTGGGTCAAAAAACGCCGCAGTCGATCACGCCCTCCAACTCTGTTCTCATTGTGACAGCCAACATCAATCCCAATTTTGATTGTTGATGTTGATGTTACAACCCCCTTCCGGGCCCACAATGTTCCCTCCACGCGCTCGACCGCACCCAATCGCAAGCCCCATCGGATGATAGGGATCTGATCTTTTGACCCGCTCCGGTTGCAGACTGGTTGCAGCCATCACACACGACGACCTTGCTTCAAGTTATTTCTTTTTCTCCCACAGGTGACAGGATGTCAGTCGGAACCAGCTCGGGTTGGCTCGGAACCATCTCTAGTAAGTTATCTCTGGCTTTCTAACCTTTGACACCCCCCCGTAGAAATACATTCTCGACTCGTCGGCATTCTCACCAGTTTGAGATAACTTCGCTTGTCAGACGCAGCCGGCGGTTGTCATTCTCCTGATGTGCTTCTGCGGAACGACCCTCTTCTACAGTGGCGTTCTTGGCGGCGTTGGATTCGTTTAGTGACTTGTCTGACGCTTCCTTATGCTTATTGAGAGGGTTATCGTGCTCGAAACCAGTCACGCACCCTCGGAATGTGACCGGAGACAGAACATCCTCCACGAGCGTGGTCACATTTCGGGCCGCATCTTCGTTCGGTAGCTGCGAACCACCTTCGAAGAACCCAGCATTCACTTGCACCCAAAAATAATGTCAATGCTACTCGCTCTACTCCAGAATGCCGCCGAGTTCACACTCATCACGATGTTTTTCCGCCGGCTGCCCCCAGTTTCCGCCGTGTGGGGCTACTGGAAGACCCGAACACTCGCTTACAGTCTGGAATTCCTCGGTCGGGTCTCTGACCATGCTAACAAGGCTTCTTTTGACAAGACAATGCAACCGGCAGTCTTTACACCGAACACTTTCGGGTCCGTCCTTACGTGGCCTACTTTAGACTAATGTGTTTTCACGTACAGCGACAGTCATGGCGAACCGGGTTTAGAATATGGGAGCTGCGGCCTTGGTGTAATCCGCATCGCATGTTCAGCGCCAGAAGTCATCTCTTGCGAACTGCGCCCCTATTTTTTGACCGCTTATCACGCCACTAAGTGCTGTGTAGCCCCTGCCCTGATTCCCGTAGACTGGTGACCTTATTTCCTTCATCACATCGGACATGCCGCCGCGAGCAATTTTGTATCTCTAATGGGGCAGCGCGTGCACATCCGATGAGCATGCAATTATACCAACGCTTCGCGCGCTCATCCTCCTGATGCTGACACTTATAGGTACCTGCCTGATCGCGCAGCCTTTTATTCTATTTTTTGATTGCCAATCTCCGGGCGCCGCGAGGTGGTGGAAAAGAAGCCAAGTCACGCAAACCCCAACTCATCTTCGTTCGTCATCAACCCCGCCACGTGTACCATCCGCAAGCGCGAAGTGGGGCGTTTGACGTCGACGACAAAGAGGGAATTGGGGCCGTTTGAATGGGCGGACGGATGCATGGACTGATGGGGTCAGCCAGCGCTATCGAGAAGGGAAGACAGGCCAGGCCAAGCAATCCTTGGCTCTCCGCGGCCCTGCGCTGCTTCTGATAATGCTCGACCACTCGCCCGACCCTATCGCGTGCAAGTTGGTTCGCGCCTGTAACGGCATGGCGCGTATTGGAAGTTCTCAAATGTGCATTTCTCTCCACTTTCCTCCTTTCCTTCATCCTCCCCCTCTCCCCCCTCCACTGCTTCCACCCCTGCTGTGCTTCTCAGTACCCGTGACCCGGTTCTCTCCTACTTAGCTTGGTCTAGAACTTTCACACCATTACCCCAAACGGCAAGACGAGCCGTACTTCTTCCAGGCCCATCGTGCATTAGATGACAGCACCCATTGGTCAGTAGGTAAAATGTACGGATAATGGAAATTCTTTAACCTTTTCAAGTCAATGACGTCTGCCACGATGCAACCCCGTTATCACTTGTATGTATGAGGGCGCCGTCAACCGAATATTTTATTTCTTCTTATATGCAGAAGCACCAACAACCCACGAATCGGAAATTTCTGCTGCGCCTTCACCGCTTTTCTCACTACTGTGCAACACCGATCAGGAAGGAGGCAAAAGACGCGCGAGGCGTTGTATTATATTGGGTGTACATAAATAACTGCCTCTCGAATTACGCCATCTAGTATACGTACAGTAAGGTACTCGTGAATAAACATATATTGGCGCTCATGATTGATGATGCGGGAGAGGAGAGTATGAAGTATGCAACCCGGGAGACCAGGTGGTGATTGGAAGGAAAGGTTGGAGGGGAAATGTTGCGCGTTAACGTGTATGATGAGAGCTTGTGCGGTTTTGCGAACGTGATAACAGAAAGGGGCCAGAGACCAAAAAAAAAACAGACAGATCGGAAGACTTTACAGACCCCACAAATAGACAGGACAGCGTGATGACGTGAAGGAGTGGGAAACATTGGAAAAGGTACAAGGTGGGAACAAATACCCGTAGAGGACTGGGGAAAAGAGGTCCAGCCGATAATTCCTCCATCTCATCGTCATAATTGGGCTGATTGATGCCACCACTGATGTGACAGATCGCAGTCGGCGCGGCGAGCCAAGGACGTCACCAAAAAGGGACAGAGGGGGGGGAAAAAAGCGAATGATTGAGATATGTGGTGGGGGTCGTCCAAATCGGGTCTCCGAGACGAGGTATCGTGCGAAGCGGTGACGTTAGGAGGGGTCGTGAAGGGAGAAGAAAACGGGACGATGAGGGGAAGGATGGCTGGGGTCGCGGCGATAAGCGCAACTTATTCGATTGCATGATCCGCGCCATCGATATGGTCATTTGTTTCCCTAAGGGGTTCAACGGCGCATAATCACGTGCTTCGCGGTGTTACAAGAGGCTCGGTGAGTCGATGGGTTTTGAATGACGACGGTGGGGCTATGCTTGGCTACGAGCGGGGAAATCAAAATCAAACTATCGGCGCGCGACATAGCGCCAAAACCCGCCGTTTGGAGGCTGTTCACAAGTTAGCACACTAAAGTGGCACAAAGGGGGCGACGACTGACCGAAGTGCCAGGTGTGGACCGGTCTATAGTGGCCAACCGCATGAGCGGATGAGAAGCGTAGTGGAGAAAGAGACGTACGTGCTTGAACGCACTCATAGATGTCCACACCTCGTCCTTTCGGGTCCCAAACGCCACATTGAGAGAAAAGGTCCCAGTAAATGTTGAGCTCCCAGATACGCGTTGCGTTGCTGACGACGGCAGGCATGATATTGGGTGAGTGAGGAATGTTGAAAGAGGATGTTGGGTTAGGATGGGGGAGGAAGGTATGCGGGGTGCCGGCAAATTCTAGATGGCGATGGGAAGGATAAGGGGATATTTATATGCAATGGCACTGGAACGGAGGGGCCGGAAGGTCGCCGGAAGAGGTCAAAGGGCTTGAGATGGACAAAGGCTTGGCTCAGCGGTAAGTGTGTGCACACAAACCACCAACCAGGATCTGACATCAGTCTCAAGCTTCTGAGATCACTACAACCGGTTTCGCCATCCACCCGGGTGTTACCGCCTTTTGAGAGCCTTCCCTGGCCTCATGTCCCTCAGGCGAATAAAGAGGGCCACTGAGTCGTTGCCCAAGTTTGAAATTGACATACAGACGCGCATGCGGCGCCAACCAAACTTGAGGCCGACCTGAACGGCCTGACGGCGGCGTCTGGTCCTAAAAAAGAACGGCAACGCGATCTGGCAATCCGATCGGTTTGTAGTCCCCGCGGATCTCACCACCATTTCTTCCCAGGATATCCATTTCGACCTCAGTGGACCGACCGTGCCACGCCATTCCATCCCCATGCCACCGTGCCATTTCACCCCTACACACATATCCACGCTCTCCATCTGTGATCATCGATTTCACTTATCTTCATTCGCGGCCGAATAATTTATCTAACAATTCTTTGCTTCCATCCGCTCCTTCCAGCTCACCTTCGGGTTCTCCCCCGGCCCGGCCCCTTTTGCTCGCAACTGTGGCCCTTCGCCAGCCTACGTCGGAACGTAAGAACCGAGAACCGAGAGCTTTTGTCTACTGTATGCGATGGCGCTCGCTTCTTTATGGAGGAGCCAATTTTTTGTTCTAATTTTCATTACTCCCGGGCGATAGCGATCATTATCGATAAAATCATTCATTGCACCTGCCTACCATTAGTTTTTGCGGCCGTTTCACCCGATCCGGTTGCCATGCATGTCGTTCGTCGCAACCACGTGTCCATGTTGCACTTTTAAAAAATATTTCTCACGAACGTTAGTCTAGGTAGCCATGCGTCGCCATGCTACTCAGCAGCTCTCTGCGGGCATGGGATCATTCCGATATATTTAGTAGCGTCTCGTCGGAGTTTTCAAGCCGACACAAACAAAACATCGCTTTTGTGCCTACGGCGGATGCTACAGGCCCCTGTTCGGCCGAGGACTCAAATTTGTTTTGTATTTTATGGAGACCTGTTTGTGCTTCATCCCATGCCGCAGTCAGCTGTATCTCTGATCGGACGCCTGGCCAACCGGAAACACCAAATATTCTGGCTAGATATCGGAAAGGAAGCATCGTGGCGGCCGTTTTCACTTAGGCCGAGGCTGTGTCGCCGGCCCAAAGGGCGCAATCGCTCTTTGAATTCGATGCATCCATCAGCAGCCTCGACCGAAACGACTCCTGTCCTCGTTTCGAGCCGGCCGCCTTCATTGATCGTTGGTCTTTTACGTCGCAAACAGACGCTGAATTCGTTCGCTTACACACATACATTGAGCTTTTTACATTCACTCCTATGCGATTCATTGGTGATTCGCTGCAGGCATCCTGGCCCCTGAATCCGAACCCGGATGCTCTCGCAATCAAGACTTCCTGTGCGCGTTGCGATAGCTCAGCGCTTATTCATTGATGCCTTGTTTCAATCGGCCGCATGGCACAAGGGCACTTTCCACCCAGTGAGGAGTCACATTTCTGCAGCCGGAGTGCCGAATCGCCGGCCGCCAGGGCTGGGTTGTGCCATCGATCGTTCGCAGCAGGTACCACAGAGGCACCTGATGGGTGCCAAACGCCCACGGACATATGGAATTCCAAGCCGAACTATATCGCAAATGTCCAGCTGGTGGCCAAGCCGCGTTAACCGCAAGAGGTTATCCAATGAACCAGGTTAGCATAATACAGTAGATTGTTGGAAACTTGCGCGTCCGATCCTACTCTCCCAATTCAGGTGTGGGTGCGTCGTGCGTGTCATTTGGTGCGTGTCATTTGTCTGGTATTTCAGCGTCAGCCGCACAATCCCCAAGTAGAATTTTTGTCGCTCCATTTCGCGTCGAGAACTGGTTCATCCTCCGGCAGCCCCTCGACACGGTCAGAGAATTGCGGATCATTCATTGTATGATAGCCTAACGGGATGTTTCACAGAAACCTGTCGCGAAGCAGGGTCAACTCTCGGCTTCTTGATATCCTCTACACAACTCCGACACCAATGCAGCATCAAGTCCGTGACTCGACCGCTTTGTGGGGCTTCAAGGCTTCCTATCCCTGACACTTACGAGCCAGGTGAGCTGGGGGCACACGAACGAAGGCTCTCGTTACGCGAAGTTCTTGACACAAAAACGCGCCATACAATCCGCAAGAATTCGGTACCGGAAGCCGGCTGTTCAAGGCGTGTTGGATTGGACTTCCCTTCGCCCTCGCTTCAGCTGATGAACTCTCGTACTAGTGGAGTGCCTCTCCATGAGCATGACACGCCTAGAAAAGGACAAATAAGCTCGAGACCTTTGTCTGGCACGAATTCACGTAATGTGGGCTGGTCTGGTTCCCCCCCTTTCCTTGCTTCGAATCATGCTTCCGTTAATATCCGCACCCTTTCACCCGCAGGGGATATCGAAGTATGTCAGCCTAGCACGGCCGTAGATTCAATAGCTCCGGTACCTTCCTCACCAGCGCATCGCACAATCGCCGCTGACCTACCCTCCACTTTATTTAGAACACTGACTAAAGGTTGCGATCCTCGGTAAGCTGCGTTCTCTCTTGTGCTATCTTACCACCGGCTTGAATATCGTTCTGCCGGTACATCCTACGGTACATCCTACTTCGTCCGCTCGGGCCATCTTCAAATAATCAGGGGTTAGTCAAGACGCTCTGGGCGGACCCAAATCCCGGCATGTCTGCTGTCCAGACTTGCCAAGATGGTGGAGCAATAATAGAACCCGCCCAGCCGCCCATCGTTCTATCATAAGCCTTTACCCGAGCGAGCGCATGTCATGGGGCCAAAAGGAATTTGTACTCTGGATTGCGGGTAAAACGAAGTCTCTTCTGCGGCCCGCAACCAACCCGACGCAGCCATTGCGCCAGACAGAACATAGAGCTCGGCTCTTCTTATTGATAGAGTGTAAACATTTTTTAGTTTCGGTCTCAGCGTCTAGGAAATGGACGTAGGCAGCCTGAAGCTGCGGGATCAAACCATCAGGCTGCCTGCATGCAATCCTGATCCGCCTCATGAGCCGCCGGTTTATCCGGCCAAACCCGGCCTTGCAAGATACATCCGCGGAGAACACTAACTCACGAATGATTCGAAGGTGAAGGCGCGCGCGGAACAGCCTGAAAGTGAGTCGGGCGTCTCTCTCCTTCTCACACGCACCCGATTGCATATGCAGGGTTGCGGTCACGCGGGACTAGTCCGATATGAGACGTGGTCGGATCAGCAATCTAAGATGAAATGGCTTGCGCGCTTTGCTGCAGGAGGGAACAGGAAAACGCGGCGCTTCTGCTGCGCAGAGAGAAACTCGGTGCCTGTCGCCCATGCGGAGATTTAAGCTAAGTTTGTGAACGAAACATGATGGGGCAGGCTAACCGCTGCAGCTTTGGAGCACTTTCCCCGGGGAAAGTACTCTGATTGACATTTGAAGGTGTTACCGACTGGCAGTAGCACACGACAAGAACGAGGGGGCAAAACGGGTGACAGGGGTCAGAATCTGTCACAGGAACTTTGCTGGAGATAGTGGCTTAGGACGTGTTTTCCAATATTGGAGAAGGAAGCTAATGAGTATGCGAGGTTGGACGCCAGCACAAAGCTCAACCTCGCGCCACCCTAGGTCATGAGGTTCTGACAGATAAGCAACTCGTGACAGGGTGTGCGAAGGGACGGCGCCAAGAGTCATCCTTACGTCTTCGAAGACCCTCACGAGAGCTCCCAATAGTGAATTATGGGGTGACAGTGCCCACACATGCTGTCTTCGAAGTTCTTGGAATATATTGGAGCCCCAACCCCATTGCTAGCAGTCGGTTGGCGTTTGAAGCCAATATACTTATGGCTAAATATGAGAAGGTGTTCGGCGCTCGCATCGATAACAAGCAAATTTGTACGTCGTATTTCGCAATGCATGTCCCGCATGCGAGCATGAGCGTCCACCGTGAATTACAGCAATGTCAAAAGACAGTAGCACCAGATCGTAGTGCCCGATCAAACTGTCAAGTAAAGATTGCTGACGTTGTGACAACCCGTGCGAGCCACGACCACAAGACGAACTCTCTCCTCAAAGAAGGATGAGATCGGGGGTGTTTGCTTGGTTTGGAGCTGCCGTGGTCTCGACCTATCTGACAGTTGACTGATGTGGGTCAATCCCGAGGCTGTCCATTACGCCCTCCACCAAGTTGAGTAAGAGAAAGGTCAGTGAGCAAGAGAACTTGAAGATGAGGTTCGATTTGGCATTTATCGAGGAATCAGCTTTCCAGCAATTTCCACCGAATCAAAGTTTAGGGGTCGGTACAGCCTTGGAGCACAGTAATCGAACGCCGCACCGGAGCAAGTATCCTATCCAGTTGAAATGTGGGTAAAGGAAAAAGTCCACCGATGCAGGGGCTTGTGCCCGAGCCGATGGAGAAGAGTGAGTACGCATCCGAACTTGTCGTCGAAACCCCTGAGTCCTACAGTACTTTCATTGGCCGGAACCGGAAGGCGCAGCGCGGGACCAGCCGCCGCTCTTCTCGGAGGCCGAACATGGTGCGCTCGTTCACTTCCATTACATTGATCAAGAGCAACGAAGTTTCAGTCATCGCATCGCATCGCACACTCACTCCTTTCCCGCCGGAGCATACTCGTTTCCGACCACCTTATCATGATGCGAAGTTGTCCTCCTCCCACTTCCGGCAATACCGTGACCCACGGCGGACATTCCATCGAACGGTAGAGCGGCTAGCAAAACACGTTTCTTTTATATAGTCCTCATACAGCAGCTATCTATAACCACTTGAGCAAAAGCTGCCGAAGTTCGCCTCGAGGGTTATAGATAGTTTAAATGGCGGTGGCCCACCATCTTCTGCGAACGCCTTGCCTCCACGCTGCGCTTGTTTACATCAATCTCTCTCTTTTTAAATTGCCGGCTCTCTTCTGCCCACGTCGTTCCTTGGCTAAACGCGCTATAAACCCTACAATGGTCCGCTGGCCACTCAATTGTTACTCCCGGTCCCACAGTACCCCGCGCGTTCTTGTGCCACCGGACCTCGACACGTCTTCGCAACAGAGTTGAAGGCGCAAAGGAGTCCCTTCTAAGTGATACCCGCGTCCGCCTTCTCCCTCCACTCCACTGACCAAGT
>QFDV01000630.1:0-13120 GCA_003315845.1 Lactarius trivialis
CGAAGACGGTTGCGGTGACCGTAACAACACCACGACAACCGCAATGCAACAGCAAAGACGGCAGCAGCATAGGAAATGACGACAATGGTGACTTGACGATGCCTGCCCGTGACTGTGACAAGGCGATGACGTCCGTGATGACTGCGTCGATGTCCACGAGGCAACAACGACCACAGCAAAGACGCGGCGGCAAAGGTGATGACGGCGACCGCAACAACGTCCACGTTTATAACAACTGTGACAACAACGGTGGCAATGGGGTGACAATGATGGCAATTGTATTTACTACAGGCTATCTAGAATATGTAGAGAAAATGTGTCGCTCGGATGATTTGGTCACCTCTGGAATACAAATGTGTCAAAAAAAAATTAAAATTAAAATTCTGACTAGATTTGACCACAAACAACTCTATTCCGACTTGGCCAGACTGCCTACAAAAATTCTGACTCAGGTTGACCCGAATTTGACCTCAGCTGACTCCCACCAGACTCCTGGTGACCAATCCGGTGACTAGTCCCGACTTCTCATTTTTACTGAGCATCACCTATGACTGTGATATTGTGTTGTCTCACTCAGCCTGAGGTGCTGAGCTTGGTGTAGCCATTCGGCACGGCCCCTCAAGCAAACTGTTCTTGCACTGGCAACACAGATCAGCACAGACCTTGTCGAGTTGTCATGCTGGCATCGCGCCTCAAGAGCCTGCGTGCAAATGCACAAGACATGACTGCCTACGGAAACCGCTCACAGACACGCTCGTTCCGATTCATCAACGGCATCACTGTGACTGCGAGTCCCGACTGGCAGTTACATCAGGAAAATCTCGAAAAAACTTACTACACTTAAGCATGCTTATAGCTGCTTATAGCTGCTTAACAGAAATTCTAAGCACTGTCAAGTAAGGCTTATGGTGCTTTGTGTAAGCCCAACTTTGCTTGGCATAAGCCAAGTCTTCCTATTAATTGACTTACAAGGCTTATTTTTTCACTTTTCAGGGCTTATTTCTGGCTTATGGGGCTTGTGAGACTTATTATCCGGAAAGTTGTCTGACCGATGAGGTATTGTCTGGAAAGTTGTCTGGCTTAAGAGGCTTGTCAGGCTTATGAGGCTTGTTGTCTGGTTTATGAGGTTTATTGTCAGGCTTATGAGGCTTATTGTCAGACTTATGAGGCTTGTGAGGCTTATTTTCCAGCTTATTCTGAACTTGGTCAAGCATCTTAAGTCAAACCAACTCTTGGCAAGTACAACAAGTGCATCAAGAGAGATTCAAGACTCAAGAGTTGAAGAGTTGAATAAGCAGACTAAGCCTTAGACCACCCTAAGTAACTGAGTTCACAAGTATAAGTGCATCAAGAGTCGAAGAGTTAAATAAGCAGATTAAGCCTCAGATCACCCTAAGTAACTGAGTTCACAAGTATAGCAAGCTCTCTGCAAGTATAAGTGCATCAAGAGTCTAAGAGGTGAATAAGCAGATTAAGCCTCAGATCACCCTAAGTAACCGGGTTTACACAAGTACTGCAAGCACACCAAGTTCTTAAGGGCGACAAGCGGGATATATTCATGGTAAGTGAGCTAAGCCTTTCAATTATACCAAGCGTTATCAAGTACAGTGTGGTATAAAGTAGTCCAAGCGGGTCAAGCATGACAATGATCTAATACTAGTATGGTAACAGGCACAACAAAGCACACAACAGACTCTTGCAATGGTTGAAGGAAGAGGAAGGCTCCGAGTGACGATGGGCATCATTGGCATGACCGGCTTGGCTTGCGGCCCTGGTGCTGGCTTCGAGGTTGAGACTCTGTAGAATCATATAAGTCACGCTGAGGAAGGAGATAAGGGAAACACTTACACTCATCATCTGAGCCCAACTCGGAGCCAGAGTTATCAACAAGGTACCCATGTTCATCTTCATCATCATCAATAACAATCATTTCCGTAGTGCTAGTCATAGTCCTGTTGCGACGAACTGGCTTCGCGTACACCTGAGTGGCCTCAATGATAGCCTTGAACTTAGCCTTTGAGAGTCCGCATGCTGATTTGGCATAACCACGAGTGGCGGTACCCCACACAGTGTCGCTGAAGCCTGTCTGCCGCGCGGACTCCTTGCCAGATGACAGGTTGAGCGTCTGAGGAAGTGTGATCGTCTTGCCTCTGGCATTTTGGGCCATTGAAATCATTAATGTGCTGGTTGAAACCAGCGTTAGTGCCCTCTCCACCTAAAAATGGTCAGTACGATTTCACAAGGACAACATATAATAAATACATACAGAGGCGACGGCCAAGCCCAGGCCACCCATAGCTGCAGGAGTTGGTTTAGTAGGATCATAGAGGCCAAGAATCTTCTGAGCGCCCTCAGTAGCTGTAAGGTGCGTGGCAAACGTCTGGACAATCAAGGGGCTGCGAAAGAGCCCCTGCCAATTCTGTAAATTGCCGCTTGATTATCGACATGCGTACGGCATGCCATCCTATATTGCGTACCTTTCTGTCGTCGTGCTCTGAGTCCTCGTATGTGAAACGGTAGTTTTTGAGGTAGTACTTGGCAAAGTCTTGACATTCTTCATCCGAATCTCGAAACTCATTTTGGGAGTCAAAAAAGGCTAGAAGGGTTGCGATGCCAGCAGACCCAACAACATTTCACCATGAGTCTGCGCAGCGTTGAACCGTCTGAAAAATATACATTAGTATTGTCCTGGTTGAACCAAACCAATCACCGGCACATACTTTTTTTGATAAATTGAGGTGGATGATGTTATCTGAAAGTCATGGGTACTAGTCGCGTCCCAGATCTTTTGCATCACCTCAACAGCCTGCTTGACGGGCACATCCCAAGGGTCTGCAGCTTGAGCAACGAAAGACATATACATTGAGATGAATGTAAACCAGAACCATTTTGGTGAGACATAACTTGGAAGCTCCTCAATTTGAGCTTTTTTAGATGTCGGCGCTGTCATTGCACCGTGACTGGTCTGGGGTTTTTGGACTACAAGTTGCTGGATTGGATAACTTCAGCGGATATAATATGATGACCAGAAGCAGACTTACATCGCTGGTGACCCGCTTCTTCCCTTTTGGGGGGCTATTGACCGCAACTAGCTGTTCCTCACCCTTCGTCTCATCGTTGTCTGAGAGACCACCATCGGACATGATAGCAGTCGGCTCTAGGGTTGGTTGGGTTTTTACTTTAGCCATGCCATGACTGAAAACCTTGACATTGTTGGTGAGAACAGATGGGCGACTCCGACTGCTGGTGGTGTCGGTGGGAAGTGATGGAACAGTAGACTTAGAGTAACCACTGTTACAAGTGCCTGAGACTAACTTGGCACTGCTGGGGACTGCCGCGGCCCACTTATTGATTCCATCACAGTCACGCTTCCGCTTTTTGGACTGTGACGAGCTACTGAGTCCCCAATAAAAGAGGGTGGATTGATCAATTGTTAGCAATGAGTCGAACATGAGGAAGAGCCTGAGTGTGCTTACGTTTTATTGTTGCCATCTTTGATCTGTTTGTTCTGTTTGGAACGTTTTGACATCTGATCGGAATTCGCCTCCTGGTCCGAGTCGAACGAAGTTGCCATCGCTGCTTCTTTTTTCTCATTACCCTGTGAAACCTGGCTCTGTATTTTGGCCACTCACCTTGACCCCCTTTTGACATCGCCCTCATCATATTGCCGTACTTATTCTCCCCAATCTTTTTTGCAGTGATGTCAATCTCCTTTCACACCATTATCTTCTTCTTGGCCTTGGGCACCCGACGTGCCGGCTCTGTATCGGGGGGTATAACCCCAACATCTGGCTTGTCGACTTGCTTCTTGTTTCCTGTCGTTGCTTTTGGTCTTGCTACAGCCTTGCCAATGTTCTGGGTCGTCTGCTTCTTGGAAGGAAGGGTTGGTGCATCGCTCTCAACAGTTGAGTCATCTGCAGTGGCTGACACTTCGGACTTGGCTGGCACGAATGAGGCTCTATCAAAGTCAGCAGCCATCTCAGTGTTGCTCGTCGCTGCAAGTGGGGTGGGGTTGGAGTAGGTTTGATTTTTACGAGGTTTTGACCACTGTTTTGGAGTGAAAGGAGGGCGGGGGGTACAGTCAGCTAGGCCTTCTTGAGCCATATCAGTGAGCTCAAACTCAGCAGTGCGGTCGATGCTCTTCTGCTTTGCCTCTTCGCGAGCCGCCTTAGCCTGAGCTTTGGCCATGCGGTCCTTTTGAACATCTTCTGCAGTTTGGCATGTTGACTTGACCTTGTCAGCGTATCCTGGGTGAGCTGTCTTGTTACTTGCCCGAGTCTCCATCTTACGTTGAGGTGCACTAGCTGTTGTATGAGGCATGGTTGAGGTGTGGGAATGTGGGATAAGTTTTTGTTAATGAGGTGTGTACTGAAAAAAATTGCCAGCCAAGTGATGACAGAAACGCAACAGTTTGGACTTGGATGAATTATTTACCAGTTAGAACTTTACCACGCTCTTCCCTACCCTCACGCGTTTTGCTGCACATACATACCGCCTCATCTGACTCCCTTCTTTACACTCTTTACACCCTACCTTTCCTCCTACAATGCCACCAAATCAAGATCTGCAAATTGAGAATGTTTTTACACTTGATTCTCCTCCTCCCACCCTTGCTTGCCCCCATTGCCCCCAGTATTTTTGCAGCAAAGGTGGATGGAAAAAACACATGTGGGCAAAGCACCGCATAGATAGCCATGAACCACAAGAGTTCAGTCCATCATCATCGCCATCCCTGCCGCCATCGCCTGCGCCATCCTTGTTACAGCAGTCAATTTCCCACGAATTACTCTATGAACAACCCCCAAGTCCAATAATATCTGACCCTCCTATGCCACCGTCTTCACCGCCCCCTTCTTCACATGGAGAACCCAATGTTGATGCCAACCTGGACGTCGAACACCCCAATTTCAACCGGGAGGAGACACCTAATTATTTCGGCGTCGGTGAAGAATTGAGCCCTCTGCTTCTCACTCGTGTGTATCACCCTAAGCTCAATGGTAAGTCAACCTTTTTTGTATGTCATATGTACATTGACATTGACTACTATTATTGTAGGGCAGATCTGCGACAAGAATGGTGGTGACATACCACTGGACACGCCACCGCCTGCACGCGATTCAGATCAAGGACCTGACAAATGGGCACCCTACCTAAGTCGCCTTGAATTTGAAGTTGCTGACTTCTTATACCGTCGTATTCAGATGTCTGCTGGTGGCATAATCTTCATTCTCGGCCTCTGGGCAGCATCTCTTGTCGCCCATGATGATGATCCTCCATTTTTGAACGCCCGCTCCATGTACAACACCATCAATTCCACTCCTCTTGGTGACGTCCCATGGAGTTCCTTTAGCCTACAGTACAATGGAACCCAACCAATAGACGATATTCCATCATGGATGGAAGCGGAATACGATGTCTGGTTCCAGGAACCCAGTTCACTTGTCCGCAATCTCCTTTCTAACCCTGATTTTGAGTCTGGTTTCGATTACGCGTCTTTCCAAGAGTGCACAGTCGATGGAGTTCATCGTTTCTGTGACTTCATGTCCGGAAATTGGCCTTGGAGACAGGCAGTAAGTTCTTTCTATTGCCTCTTATTAAACTAATACTCATTGTGTTTAGGACATCATTGCCGAAAATCCAGCTCAGTTTTTTGCCCCATTATTCTCAGTAGCGATAAAACAACAGTATCTGTTGCTACAGGACATAATGAATACTGGCCTGTCTATCTCTCTATTGGAATTGGAAACATATGCAATAGCTTCCGACGAGCACATCGCAATGGTGTTGTGCTCCTTGGTTTCCTTGCCGTCCCGAAAAGTATGTTTTATATCTAGCCATACTATTATCTAACTCATATCCAACTCGTTTAGCAAACCATGAAAATCGAGGCAATGGTGCCTTTTGCAAATTTTGCCGTCAACTTCTACATTCATCCCTTGCAAAAATCCTCGAATCACTCAAACCCAGTATGATGGTTCCCAAGGTCCTTTGTTTCCCAGATGGCCATTTCAGAAGGGTTGTCTATGGGCTTGGTCCCTACATCACAGACTATCCGGAACAGGCGCTCCTGACGTGCGTCATGCAAGGCTGGTGTCTGAAGTGTGTATTCTTTTATCTGACTTAGCGCTCGCTGACAGGTCACTTCAGATGCACTTCTGCCACCAGTGACCTCGACTCTGGCCACAGTGTGCGCCACTCTCAAGCACATACCGATCTATTAGTTGAAGAGTTTGAACTAGGGATACTATGGGACGAATATGGACTGGTTGGGGACGTTGTTGTTCGTATATTCTCTTGCTTGCAACCCGCTGTCTCCTGTTTCACCATTGGTTTGCTCGAAGCCAATGGATGCACATTACGCTGTTGTACTATATCTGACTTTGTTTAACTTTTTGAAGCCGTTCACCAATGATTTCCCCCATGCTGATATCAATGAACTTATTTCACCCGACCTATTACATCAGCTGATCAAAGGCACCTTCAAAGACCACCTAGTTACATGGGTAAATGACTATATCAAAGGCAAATACGCAGAACCAGAAGCTCAGATGGTACTTGATGATATTGACCGGCGGTACTAAGTTTGCGTCCACATATACTATGAAGTTAAATTTACTGAGTCAGCTGATAGTATAGCACTTGCCCCATCTTTTGCAGGGCTTCGACGCTTTCCTGAAGGCAGAAACTTCAAGCAGTGGACTGGTGATGATTCAAAGGCTCTCATGAAGGCATGTTATTCTTTTATACTACTATCTAACTACTCGGAAGTTTTAAAAAATTGTGTGCAGGTTTACTTACCCACAATTGAAGGCCACGTGCCAGATGAAATGGTGCAGACAATGCGCACCTTCCTTGAATTTTGCTACATAGCCCGACGTGATATCCACAATACACACAGTCTCAAAGCCTTAGAAGATTCCCTTCAGCGGTTTCATGAGATCTCTCGGACATGCGGTGTTTGTCCCAATGGATTTAACCTTCCAAGACAACACTCACTCACCCATTACGCCAAACTCATTCGGGCATATGGGGCCCCAAATGGCCTTTGCTCATCTATCACAGAGTCTAAGCACATCAAGGCCGTGAAAGAGCCATGGCGGCGCTCAAACTGTTTTGAGGCGCTCTATCAGATGCTCCTTACAAACCAACGCCTTGATAAGCTTGCTGCTTCTCGTGCTGATTTCGCTAAGCATGGTATGCTGGAGGGCACGTGTCTGTCGTCAGCTTGGGAACGAATCCTTCGTTCATTTTTCTTTTACTCATTCATTGATAAGGATCATATATAATTGACAGAAAACTGAGCCAATCCTGATCTTGATCTACCACAAGCCCCTCTCGATCAGGATCCCCCACCCACCGACAATGACCACAGTAACAATGACAACAGCGTGGCCAATGTTGATGATGATGATGATGACGACGATGACGGTGATGTAGCTGGTCCCAGAGTGGAGGCTCATGTCAACTTGGCAAAGGTGTCATGTGAGTACCTGATGACTTTGTAATTGCTAAATATACTAAACTACATTTACAGTACGCAAAGTTTACCCAGATGATATTTCCATCAAAATTGACCAACCCAACTTCTCTGACCTCATACAACAGTTTATCCATGGCCAAGAGTGTCCCGATTCGGCGTCAGATTCCGATTCCGACCTTGCAAACCTTCCCACATTTTATGGAAAGATTTCTGTTTATTCTTCAGCTGTCGCCACATTCTATGCTCCCAGTGATATTTCGGGCGTTGGTGGCATGCGCTGTGAACGTATACGTGCAGTGAAATCGTGGCGAAGAGGGCCTGGGCGATATGACACCGTCTTTGTGACCATGGACCCTTCCACAAAGGGTATGTGTGGTCTCGATGTCGCACGCATGCTGCTATTCTTCTCCTTCACTCACGGACGTGTCAAATATCCTTGCGCCCTTGTACGTTGGTTCTCTCGTGTGGCTGATTCACCAGACAACAACACAGGCATGTGGGTAGTGGTCGAGCTAGATACATTGAATGACAATGGTGTATCCCCCACCACTATTCTCCACCTCGATACCATTGTTCGGGCGGCACACCTTCTTCCTGTATTTGGCCATGAACACGTACCATGAACCCTTTCCTTCACAGACACACTTGATACATTTACTAGCTTCTATGTCAACAAATATGCCAATCACCATTCATTCGAGATCACATTTTAACTACTAACTAGTACTAAGCACCTTTTCGGGCTTTCGGCCCTCACAAACCACCATTGCTAACCACCACGGCTCATTCATTCAGTGGACTCTGATTTTTCATTTGATGGAGACCCACTCATACTTAATACCACTTTACAGTACTTGTCCAGTACTTATCCGGATTCATAGCTGAGACTTATGACTTATGGTTAAGGTTACAGTCTCAACTCACCTCTGCAGCACTCACCTCTGCAGCACCCCGGTAAAAAACTTGAATGACATCATTCTCACCTGCCAGCTAGATGATATAGTCACGGTGTGTGCCCTTTCCCGTTCCCAAGTCCCTCAGCCTGTCTCATCCAATAACTCGAAAGACGCATACACCCGCCTCATCTCGAGCCTGTCATTCACTTTCTTCCTCTTCCTTGCTCTTATCCTTCTCTGTCAACCATCCCATATGACACCAAACTGGATCTTCGGCTTCATCATCTGACGAAGAGCCTGAAGTGATTGCATGGGTCAGCAAAGCGGACAAGTACAATGTTCGGGTGTGCATGGTTGCAAAGTACTTCTCAACGCTGCATATCTCTTGCCTGCAATTTACTTCATCATTCTTTTCCTCACACCCTCCGCTCACATTCACAAACTCCTCACCAGTGTTGACTCCCATCCTTGTCAAGAATCTTGGTGAGAAGCGCCCACGTGTCGCATCCGAGGCATGTCTGTTGCACCACTGGCTGCGCGGATGGTGCAGTTGAGGTTGTCACTCACATCGCATGCGAAGCTGATGTTACAGAGCAGTGGGTCAACGGTTGCGTAGTCAGGGCAACCAAACTGCTCATGAAGAACGGAAGGACGGGTAAAGTTGAAGTCTCCGAGTGTTTGTCATTATTTCTGTCAAGGTGTGTCCTTTGTATAGTACAACTCTGTGATTGTTGATCACTCGCGGTCGACAGATACGAGCATGGCATACTGGCTGATTTGTTAGGCATTCTGATCCCCCAACTCAAGACCTATGTTTCAAGCACAGAATCTCACTCCAGTCCCACACACTTTCCCTCTTCGCACTTCTATTGCAACTCTCGCCTCCTTCCTCACCGCCATGAGATCTGCACAGTCCTACCTTATAGCCCTTTCAGAAGCAGATGCTCGTGCAAGAGTTCGCGACTCGGCCAGCGTCACGTCTACCCCGGCCCTGTCGCTTTCGTCCTCCGCCATGACTTTATCCGAAGACACCGTTCTCAACAACACCCCCTATGACAATTCTGATGGTCTAGCATATCCCACCATCCCCCCGACCTCGGAACAAGTCCTTTCTGCTGACCATTTGCAGTTCGGTTTTTGCCAAAACAAAAAATTATAGATACAGGTCAGCCAGCGCGGCTCAATCAAACATCTAGGAATTACTGACACGTACTCAGTGACATGTCCCCTCAACATGACGTCTTTGACGCCGCTATTGAGTTCTTTGCATCTGACCAAGAAGATATCAGGATGGCAGCAGCTTTCGCTGCAGGTCAAGCATTTTCCATTGCTATTAGCTACTCCGATCTCATCGTGTTTTTTTATTGACAGGTAATATCGCGATTGGCAACCTTGAATTGTTCCTTGCTTTTATTGTTCAGCTCGTCAAGCAAGACGACTCCAAACGACTGCTTGCGCTCCATGCTTTGAAAGAAGTGGTAACGCACACATTCACAAGTCATTTAGAGAATCTTGCACGTTGTGGGCTCTGCTCTTTGAGTACTCCGAAAGTGTGGACGAGAGCTCGCGCAGCGTTGCTGCTGCTTGTATTATCAAACTCATCACTGCTCACCCTGCACGATACCTGCCACAGGTTCACGTATGTATGCATTGTCAACCATTGTTAATACGGGCTCATGATTGTTGCTACCGCTGTCAGAACCAGGGGCAGGCGAGCTCGTCGTGTCGATGTTTGGTTTAGCTGGCCCTATTGTCATCCGTGGAATCGTCTTTCTTCTCATCATTACCGCCTTCACTGCCAGCTTCATGCGCTGCTTCACGCTCGGCATGATCACATTCCTTGCACTCTTTCTTCTTGGCTTTGTATTTCTCTGTTTTTTCACAACTGCGCTCCCTTGTTTCTCTTGAACACGATCACTCACGCATCGCCTCCCGCTTCTCCCGGCGAGACGAACTCTGGCGATGGTAAGTGAGTGCCAGAGGGAAGAGCCAGGCCAGTTCCATCTAAATTTATTGGCACAGACACGAGACTACAGCGCAAATGTCACAGGTTGTTCGTGCAAGTGTTGTAGTTAAATTAGTGGTAGCAGCTAAAGCCGAGCTGCGTGTGGCTCTGGTGCCCAAACCTAACATGGGTGTCGAGTCCCTTGACCCCTCCCCCTCTTCCATCCCCCATCGTCTCCCACCTCATCAGCTCGGCCAGCTTTTTCACTGACGGTCATTCAAAATAATAAAAATGCAGCAGCCAACTTCACGTCCTGCCTCTACCTCAACTCACCCTGGCCCTTCCCCCCATCCTTACCAGGTCAACACCCAGACAAAGGTTATAGACACAGTCCATGGCATAATACTCTGTATTGCCGATGTCCGCGGTCAGCTCTCGTCTCTCAATGACTTGGCACACGAGGCAAACACAAAAGCAATAATCCATACAGGCCATTTTGGTTTCCTTGGTCCGTCTCATCTCTTTTTTTTCTCCTCCCCTCCCCCGCACCCTAACCTGACTTCCCAACCCAGAGGCAACTAGCATCGACCGCATACATGACCGCACTCTCCATCACCTAACTCTACCTTGGTGGCAGGCCTTCATTTCTGCTACGCCTCTTCGTGGAACGAGTTCAGTGTACAAGGCAAATACAATGCTTTTAGGAGTAAGTTACGCAATGGAAGGGATGCGTTTTACCAGGTTTGGGACAGTGTCAAGTCACAAGTCGATACCGTCATTGACAATCACCAACATGTCCTCCTTGACAAGGCATTGGCTGTCGTTGATTGTATCCAGCTTGCCATAGGCCAGCCTGCTCCTGGCGGTGGCCCTCCCGGGGTGGAGGACATTGCATGGAAGAATTGCAGGAACTGGAATCTTTGTGACGCAGTGTATGGTTCGTCAGTTCTTGACATTAAAGAGGGTCGTGTCAGTGCAGAGCTGAAGAGCCAAGGTACTTCGAAACATTTTCTCCCCTTTTCGTCACTCACTCTTGTTTGCTACCTCTAGGCTTCAATTATGCCTACCGTCGCACCGCAACGCCAATGACCCAGCCTACACCGACACCCACCAAGCCATCATTGCCATCGCAAACAGCGACATCAAATACTCCTATCAAATCCTCAACACTAGCTCCTCCGGCAGACAAGGAACCTGAAGTGTCATCTCCCTTGGCGCACCATCCACATCCGACCCTGCATCCGGTAAAGAGACACCACCTGTCATCAAGGTGAACGGTAGTGAGTCCGCAACTGCCTTGATCCCCGGCTCGGCTGAAGTGTCTTGCACAACCATGGTGTGCTGCCCTCCTTCAGCGGTATGCACTCACCCTCTCTTTTTTGCACCCTTCACTCCACACAGGCTCAGCTTCCTAGCTCCCAGACGCAGACAGGGGTGCCAACGCGTGCCACATGGTGCTCCTGGGACATGTTGCCCAATTCGCGTAAGTGTCCCCTTCCATTTATTCTTCAGTGCTGATGGGCATGTTGCAGCATCCTGCGCCAAAGAGCAAGGCCTCACCATCTCACCTCCTAGCTGTCTGTTGCATTCTGTTCATGTCTACTCATGTCTCGGGAGAAGAATGGGGTGGGAGAAGCTAAATGATGGACGGAGGGTCTGTATGTGTGTCCTGTTCACAGTGTTCACGGTGGGATGCTCGTGAATGCTGTGCGCAGGAGAGTATATGTCTTGTCCACCTGCTCACAGATTAGTGTGGAGATGTGATCGATTAGTTGTGTGGTACTGGCCTGTGTCGTCTGCTCTGCACGCGAGCACGTGTGGGTGAGAGCTGAAGTGTGGGCATACCATAGTTCAATTGTGAGAATACTATTTCGGCGACCGAGCCAGCAGTTCACCTGCACAACGGATTCTAGCTGTTCGTCAACAGACAACAGTCATGGCGACTGTGCAATGGTGCAAAGATGACAGCCAGCCACTCAATGACAACACAGAGCTCCACCTTACAGAATGGTAGTATCAGATTCACGTTAACTTCCTACATTACTTATACATACTTAGAAACCAACTTGAAATCTCACTTTTACTTGGTGTACTTACTTATGTCTTGGTACACTTAGCTTGCTTAGATCCTCTTATAAAAATATTTTCTTGTTACCTCCCTGCATTACTTATACATACTTAGAATCTTACTTATACTTGATGTACTTGCTTATGTCTTAGTACACTTAGCTTCCTTAGATCCTTCCATGAAAATATTGTCTTGTTACCTTCCTACATACTTAGAATCTTACTTTTACTTGGTGTACTTAATTATGTCTTAGTACACTTGGCTTACTTAGATCGTCTTGTGAAAATATTTGCTAAGTCATAAATAAGTGACTTAGCCAACTTGGTGTGCTTATTTAGGAAATAAGGCCGCTAAGTTGAGTAAGTGTCAGTAAGTTTTTTTTCATATTTTGCTGATGTATCCTCTTCTTGACAATGTGCACAAATGATATGCCGCTCTTGGTCATCGTAAGTGAGAAAGCTTGCTGGACCCTCTGACTCGGACGGCGCGTTGGTTCGCATGCCCGAGTCGACACCCCAGGTCATCCCTGTTGCTGTGTAGGGAACCCACGAGCTGTCGTCTCCCTGCGACAGTGTTACGATTACGGACGTCTTTCACCTTCCTTTCTCACGTTTACTCCTTCTCGTTTACCTGACGCCGTACGCTTCTTTTCTCTATGACATCATTGACATCGACTCGTATCTCGACTCGTCTGGACTGATCCAGTACCGTTATCGCTGACTCGTGTATAC
>QFDV01000633.1:0-10517 GCA_003315845.1 Lactarius trivialis
TCTGAACATCCGTCTGCCTTAGTGCATCTGGACGCTAGCGTCTCAGACCTTTTATCCTTCCACTGTCCACACATCTAGCCAACGTGTGTTGAGCCTTCTCATCACCGAACTGAACCTCTTACACGAGGTGACTCTATCTGTGGCTGATTACTCGAACACGTGCACGTCGCAACCGAACGCTCCGCTGTAGCGTTACAGTAAGATACAAGAAGTCAAGTCTGAGGTCATAGGGACCAAAGACGCCTGCTTATATAGTAAAGTAATTAAGAGTCATGTGACTGAATCAACAATGCAATGAGGTTCGATCAACGAACAAGAGAACAATAGACGAAGTCACATGACTTCAAGAGAACAATAGAGAATCCTAGGACTGAGTCACAACAGCGTCCTAGCATATGAGTCAAAGGTGTGAGTCATATATATATGACTCGCGTGAGAAAGAAAAGGTCGTCAGTCATATGACCAACTCGTAGGTGTACATGTGATAAATAAAAGTTTAAAATTGCACTATGTCATAACATGAAGGGATTGTTTGGGAGGATGCAAGAGACAAGTAGATTGAAGAACTTGAACCTAAGGTTTAAGTATCGAGACAGTACAGTATTTAT
Source organism: Lactarius trivialis (assembly GCA_003315845.1). Classification (NCBI taxonomy): domain Eukaryota; kingdom Fungi; phylum Basidiomycota; class Agaricomycetes; order Russulales; family Russulaceae; genus Lactarius; species Lactarius trivialis. The sequence continues at coordinate 609 of QFDV01000633.1, forward strand.
ACAGGTAGCTGAGTCATTGAAACTCAGCTAAAGCTACAATGTCATAACAACATCATTGTGAGTCATAGCAAAGGCTGTATGTATGATGTCATAATGACATCAGGGATAGGAGTAAGTAAATGACATCATCAATGATGTCATTATGAGTCATGAGACCAGATCATCAATGACGTCATGCATCAACACATGTCCGAAGCTTATCTGACATATCACGTGATAGCTCCACTCACATGACTGTTCCATCACACGTGACCACCAAACATGTGACCTTTAATCACATGACCATTTCCGCGCCCAGAGTCGTGACACGGCCCAATTCAAACTTTTTATTTTGCAGTGACATGATTATTGAAAATTGCAATAACTTGCTTATGACACACTTAACACCCTTTGTGTGACTTAAGAAATCCTTGGTTCTAAGGCTTACTACTGCTTGAACCGCTTAGACCCTGGGCTTAGTTTTGCTTAAATGTTACTTAAATCTGTGTGTTACGATTACGGACGTCTTCACTTACTTTTCTCACGATTATTCCTTTTCACTTACCTGACGCCCGTTCCTTTTCTTTATCTATGACATCATCGTTCTCGACTCGTTCGGACTGACTTAGCACCGTTATCGCTGCCTTGTGTTAGTCGCATTCCTAGGACCCGTATCCTAGCATGACACACTTATGACCTCATATCTGTACTTTACTATTATGACATACCCTAGGACCGTTCGCCTAGGCTTTCTCTCTTAACGTATATAAGGACTCGTCTAGGTAGCTTGTATCCTTAGACTTGACCTTTCGGCCTATACAGCCAGCTTCTTGTCTTCATCGAAACCACCATCTGCTCTTCTGAGCATCCGTCTGCCTTCGTGCCTCTGGACGCAAGCGTCTCAGACTTCTTTATCCTTTCCACTGTCCACACGTCTAGCCAACATGTGTTGAGCCTTCTCACCATCGAACTGAACCTCTTTTACAAGGTGACTCTACCTGTGGCTGATTATTCGAACTTGTGCACGTCGCAACCGAACGCTCCGCTGTAGCGTTACACTGTGCTTATATTTGCACTTGGCTCAGGTTGAGTCTAAGCCCAAAAATAAGCCCAAAACTAAGCATGTCCAAGCAACAAATAAGTATGCTAAGCAACAGAATAAGGAATCGACATAGCTTAGTCTAAGTAAATTTTACTTAAAACACTTAGAGCTTAGCGGGCTTGAAACTGCTGTCAAGCCCCTTTAAGCAACTTTAAGTGATGTCAAGTGATGTTAAGTAAAATCAAGATTTTCCTGATGCTGGTGTGTAAGTGACCATTGCATTGCTTATTTACTGTACATTAATTGTGTCTTACTACAGCAATATCAATTCCGCATTATTTATGTATGTGAAATCCTGTACGCAGTCCTTCAAAATTGCTGCCATACAATACAACTCGGACATGTAGCTCTCTCTGTACCATTCATGGAGAGTGGCGGGTGCGATTCAAGGCATTTCAACCATTTATTGTCATGATGGCGCAGGGAGGAGTGGCCTCGGTCACTCGTCACACTAAAGGTCGAGCTATGTAAAACTCATCGTTTTGCCAGTGAAAGGCTGGCGCATTTACCGTCGCGCAACCTCGCGCTCCATTGACAATCCCATCAATTCAGCTTCCCACGACGCATGATTCGTCACTGGCGACAGCCACACTTCGGTTCATTGTAACACTGACAGCAAACGCGACCAGACAATGAGCCTAGGATAAAGACAAGAAAAAAACACAAAGTAATTATAGAGATACAACGGTATCCTCAAGGCGTCCTCGTCACACCGAAAAGCAAGTTACTAACACCCGCATTAGCCCACCTGGGCTCGGGAGGGGGGGAGAAATGAAAATCACCGTTGTGCACATTTACGCCGGCGGTGCCCCTTCCGGCTTCTTGATCTTTCCAATAGTGAGGCTCTTATGAATGAACGGCAGGACACCACCACCGGCGATCGTCGCTCGCACGAGCGTGTCAAGCTCCTCGTCTCCCCGAATAGCCAGTTGTAGATGCCGAGGCGTGATACGCTTCACGCGGAGATCTTTCGACGCGTTGCCTGTTTATCGTAGTTCAGTGCATGGAGATGTGAGAAGGGAAGAAGAGAAGCACACCTGCTAGTTCCAATACCTCCGTTGTAAGGTATTCAAGGATCGCCGAGGTGTAAACGGCGGCCTTCGCGCCGATACGCGCTGTTTAAAGTATCTGCGGATACGGCCAACAGGGAACTAGAAGTGCGACACAACCGCGCAACAACCCCACCAATCAGCAGCCACGGGGACGTCCGAGCAACGGGAAAGAGGCAGACCTGAGGGCCTGCTTTCGCGCTGCGGGTCTGAAACCCCTTGGCCCCGGCTGAGGGAGCCTCGACTCCCCCCTTTTCCCGCCTTTTGGTGACGTGGATTGGATTACTAATCTCCGAGCTACAGTCGGGGTTGGTGTTCGGACGGAACATGCAGGAGGCGCAGGAGCCTCACCTAAAGGAAAATACAGTAAGATCTGATGTAACGGGTCATTCGGACGAATGGCCCAACATGAATGTCGAGGGGCTGTTATTCCAGAAAACCATGGATTGAGGTTATATGCAAAACACACCGGGTGAAATAAACCCGGGTTAGCGCCTTGCCGTCATTTTTCATGCAAGGTATGTGTTATTTCAGCGAATTGCACGGAGTGACAATGTGCTATCCCATAGACCTGTGAGGACGATCTGCGTCGGCTGTGGCTTGAGGCATCCCTATCCACCCTTCTGACTTTTGATACACGTCCACAAGATACGAAGGATAGTCATTCTCGGCCATTTGATCTATACTTGACAGGTTTTGCAGAGTCCTTGTTCTGCGTGCGCTCCGCCAGGGTGCAAGTAAATGATCAGAGCAATCAAGAAAAGACACAAACCAGCAAGGTGCTCGTGTATGTTTCTTTTCCAATTGTCACTGACAGGAGTCTGGATACACATGTCACGGGGGTAATGCGCCGTATCGCCCAGTGCGCGACACACATAGGAAAAAGCGGTTGTGATGAACGGAACGCCGCCGTAGAGTGCCGCAACTTCTTCCCAGTGGGGGTCGATGGAGGGGGTGCCTGGGAGTCTGGATGGGTTGGGCGGTGGAGAGTCTGGTGAGCGCGGGTTGGTCAGGGGTAGATTGAGGTTCTCCGTGGCTGAGCGCTGAAAGGACGAACCCAACGACACGTTTTTGTGTGCTATGCTTGTCCTGCATTGAGGGTGAGGGACACTCACCTACCCTCTGACAGGGTGTGATTATGCGGGAACGAGGAATTGGTTTGGTAGGTTAATGCCGGGGTCTCTGCCTTCAGAATTCCGGCGCAGAGTGTGATGGATTTAAGACCCTGTACCGAACTCTCCTTTACGTCTTCTCACTTGATCTTCATTTGTTCGAGGAATGGTCAGATGACCCCTTGCCGGGGGAGGGTCGGTCGGAGAGCGGAGGATGGCGCTTGCTTCTGTTGGTCTGTTGAGTGTCTGTTGGCACTTCTGCGTCCGGCCAGTCGTTAGCGCTTCGGATTCTCACCGTCCGACTCTCTCTCTCCCACCCGGGATTTACAACTTTTCGCCTGTTGATCACGTATCGCCGCATCGTGTCGATCGATGTTCAAGTTCCCTCTTACGGTTTTCACACTGGCACTTATCGGGAGAAGAAAACCCCAATGTCGTGTCGTCTCATTCGCTCAAGTAGACAAGGCTGTCTTGCGCTACCCGAGTCTCCGCATACTATGCGTTCTACCCAGTTTGGTCTACAAACAGGGGGCCAACGACTTTACCCTGACAGCCAATGGTTCCTCGACCACCGCGTAGATGTTACTACTACCGCTCGCTCGATCGGAGCTACCTGCCCTGCAACTCGCGCACTTGAGCTGCATCGACACTGTGCTGCTTTTCCATCACCCGGTTCGGTCGACTTCTCTCAGGCCGGCGCTGGCACGGCATACGCGCAAGTGGCTCCGGTGCAATATTCAGAATCGCGGGACTTGGTCGGCACGATCCGGAAGAGGCGTGCGTGCATTAAGCCAAGATTAAGAACGGTGTGTCCCTCCTCATTTTTTCGTCCCACTGCGACCAAGTTGTCGGTTTTGCCAGCTAAGGGCTCGGGTACAGGGAGTTTCGGGTGGATTATGAGCTGATTCTCCTGCGCATCGCGCGTTCGCACCTGCGCCATGCGTGTTGGCTGTCGCCTGTGCTAATGACACGGATGTCCTCGACGGGCTACTTGGAGCACCAGACTCAGACGAGTTTGTATTCGGGTGACTGGTGGGGTTGGCGGATGTCGGGCATTGGGTGTGCGTAACCTTTCTCACAATCCTCCCGCTGTTCCTTCCGTCCTATATCTTCGTTAGTTGATTAATTCATCACAGGCGGGCGTGGACGATCTCGCCGTCGCAGGAAAACAACACGTGATCTGTGCGACAGGGACGGCTCGGAAGACCGAAAACGCGGAGACCCCGCCGCCGCCCTCAGACGGCAACCGCAATACCCTGTTCGTAGCCGTGACGAACCTGAACGCGCATCTGACAGCGCTCGCCGCACGCCGGGCAGAACACCAAATTATCCCAAAATCGGTAGCACGGGAACCAGGGCAGCTCCGATGGCAAGGAAACTGGCGGCGGTATGTATGGTGCGTTGGAGCACGGCGGATAATCGGGCATTTGAGGAGACGGTCGTCCAGGCGCGGATGGGTCTGCTGTTTGACAGCGTCAGGACGTAGGGTAGGGGAGTGTTGATTGTTCGCGTTGGAGATGAGCATTTCTCACTTACTCTTCGAGGTGTCCACATCATTCATCCCATGGGGGGTCATAATTAGTTACATCATGTCGCATTTACTTCCGAGTCGTCAAGGCCGCATTCTGTAAATTGATACTCACGCTCGTAAGAATTGTTTGTCACAAACTTGAACCCTCCCATTCGACAAAGTGGTCGGAGAGAGATTGCCAGTGATACTGTAATAGCAGTGCTGGGACTTTGAACGGGCACTGAACGGGCGCTACTTCGCCCGGGCCGAGCGTCCGATGCAACCTTCCATCATTCACCTCATTCACCGCCCCACTCTTGATCCCTTTCGCAATCCCCGGTGGACTGTCGTTGAGAGGTGGGAATCCGCATCCCTGCTCGAATCCATTCTCCGAAAGCATATTCGAGACTCTAGCTGGATGTAGTCCTACCACGCGCGGGACGTGTCTTGACGTTCAATCTGTGACAGCGAAGAGTGTCGTGGGGCGTCAAGAAGAACGCACATCTTACGAAGTCCTGCCAGTGTCCCCGCTCCGCCGACCAGCGCGCCAAGACGGTCATAGACGCCGAGTATCAGGAAAGGATCCCTATGGAGGCGTTCCCATTCTTCTCTTGGAGCGATGAACAGATCAATGTGTCATTCCTGTGACTCAAATGCATCTTGGGTCGTATGTTATCGTGCGTGCGCATCTATCATGATGGCGGCGCCGCCACTACACCACGCATGATAGATGGGTGGCTGGGAAGGTTAGTAATACGGCATCTATATAGTTGTACACCGAGGCCATGGCGACCCAGCCACGCCGGTGCGAGTCAGTTACTCTTGCGACCCTCTTCATATCTCCTACTAGGAATCCAATCACTCTCAACACTCAACACGATGTCTCAAGTCCCATCTACTCCTACATCTTCCGCAAACTTTGAGACAATCTTCACCACTGCCTTGGAAGAGTACAAAAGGCGGACAAAGAAGGACATTGCCTCCCATCCCCTGGCCGCCCAGCTGCAGTCCTGCGAATCTCCCAGTGCTATTCTTGCCGTCCTTCAAGCCCAAGTCCAGGCGTTCGATAAATCGAACACTGCACACGAAAAGCTGACAAAATGGCTCGATCCAACTGTCAACGTCTTGTACGCATTCTCTGCGATCCTAGGCGACGCACTGGCAGTTGGGCTGGTAATTGCCAGAGGTTCAGCTCCGCGAGATCTACCCTCTGACGTATGTGATAGGGATTCCCACCTTCGAAAGTGATTTTTACTGGCATTGGCGTCCTCCTCCAAGTAAGCCTCTTTCCCTGATCCTGCATGTGAACTTTCGTGATAAGTACATCGCTTAGGCCGTCAAGGACGTTCGCGCTGCTCGAGATGTTATCATCGATCTGTTTAACCGCATGGGATATTTTTTTCAACGTCTTGAAAAATATATAGACATCCGACCGTCCGCGGCCATGACGGATATCATCGTAAAGATCATGACTGAGGTTCTCTCGATCCTCGGGATCGTGACGAAGGAGATCGGCCATGGAAAATTGAGTATGTCCTTCCAGTTGATACGCCTACAAATGTCGACCTTCGTGCAGAGAGGTTTTTCAAGAAGCTGGTTGGGATGAAGGAGGCCGAGGGCGCGCTTCTACGGCTAGACAAATTGACCCAAGAGGAGGCTCGCATGGCAGCGGCAGAAGTGCTGAAGATCACTCGCGGCATTGATGACAAGGTGGAGGGTGTCGATGAGAGGGTTAAGAATGTTGATACGAAAGTCGAGGGTATCGACGACAAGGTGCAGGGCGTCGACAGCAAGATACAGGACATGGACAGCAAGGTACAGGACGTCGACATCAAGGTGCAGGACGTTGGCCACAAAGTCAGTTCAGTCATTCAAGGTCAGTTGTACATGCGCTAGCCCGCCCTCGAATTTGTCCTCAGCCGTTTCCTCCGTTAGGCGTAAAGGAAACCGGAGTAGCAATTCAAGAGGTGGTCGATCAAGCCAACGACCGAAACCGTTCGTCATCATCTAACCTCACCTCCGCCGATCACAAATGCTTGACCTCTCTTTCTCTCTTGCAGGGACTGAGTCACGCAAAGATCTCCGTAAATGGATCGCTCCACCCGATCCATCCGTCAATTTCAACACTGCATGCGATACACACCACGAGGGCACCGCAGCGTGGTGCACCGAAGGGAACACTGTCGTAGATTGGAAAAAATCTGGCTCCTTGCTCGGAAAACGTACATATTCCATCACCGTCCCAGTCTTGATTGTCACTAACGACCCCTGGATCAATAGCTGGCTCTGGGAAGACTATTCTCAGGTGTGTTACCCCTCGCCGAGTTGCGTCCTACTGTAATTGAACTTATATGATCGACAAGTTCCGCGATCATCCGGGATATCGAATCGCTGTCCAACGCCGGCTCCGCTGAAATGGCCTACTTCTATTTCGATTTCAAGGACACAGGAAAGCAAGACTCTCGCGCATTGTTGTCGTCTCTTCTAATCCAGCTCTCTGATCAATCCGAGCAATTCTATGATATTCTTCTCGGATTATACTCAAGACATCTAAATGGATCTAAACAACCGACCACTGACACTCTTATGCAATGCCTCAAGGATATGCTCGCGATCTCAGGACAAGTGCCGATCTATCTCATCATGGATGCTCTCGACGAGTGTCCCAACGATTCGGGCATTCCCTCGTTGCGTGAAAATGTTCTCAAACTGGTGACAGAACTCATCGAGCTTCGCCGTCCAAATCTGCGCCTATGCATCACGAGTCGCCCGGAGTTCGAAATTCGCACCACGCTTCGGCCTTTGGCAACTCAACAACTATCCCTCCACGACGAAAGCGGACAAAAGCAAGACATTAACGCTTATGTCACTTCCATCCTTCGCTCGGACACAAGGATGAAGAAATGGCTAGACGGTGATAAGAATATGGTGATTGAGAAACTAACAGAGAAAGCTGACGGAATGTAAGGGAATCTACGAACATCATGGCCATACTGTTGTCTCATGCGTTCACACAGGTTTCGATGGGTTTACTGCCAATTGGAGGTCCTGAGGCACTGTTTCCCGGCCACTCTTCGTCGTACCCTTGAGCAATTGCCAAAATCACTGGACGAGACCTACAAGCGTATCTTGAAGGAGATCAATAATGCGAATTGGGAGTATGCCCATCGGCTTTTACAATGTCTCACAGTGGCCTGCCGTCCGCTCCGGGTTGAGGAACTTGCGGAAGTGCTCACATTCGACTTCACCGAAGGTGTCCCACAATTGAACGTGGATTGGCGGTGGGAAGACCGAGAAGCGGCGGTGCTGTCGGCCTGTTCCAGTTTGGTTTCCGTGGTCAGCAACAATGGCTCCCGGGTTGTTCAGTTTGCGCATTTCTCAGTCAAAGAATTCCTAACATCTGATCGGCTTGCAAGTTGTACCGAAGAGGTCTCTGGATTTCATGTTCCCCTCGAGCCGGCTCACACGACTCTCGCCCAGGCATGTCTCGGTGTCTTACTCCGCCTAGAAGGTGACACCAAAACGTACAATACCCATACTCTTGTTCAATATGCAGCTGAACATTGGGTGACACATGCTCAGTTTGAGAATGTTGAACTGTGCATCAAAGATGCCATGGATTATTTCTTTGAACTGGACAAGCCACATTTTTTGGCATGGGTTCAAGTCCATGATGTGGACACGACCTGGGCCATCCGGAAGACTCAGACAGGATCTGTGGTCCCAGGAACTCCCTTATACTATGCTGCACGCTGTGGGTTCCATGATCTGGTCACACGACTCATAGTCAAATATCCACAGCACATACATGCCCAGGCTGGTCGATGTGGAACTCCATTGCATGCAACACTGTTAGAGGGACACATTGAGGTTGCAAAGCTCCTCATAGAGCATGGTGCTGATGTGAATGCTCTTGGTGAGGACAAGTGAGTGGACTCCACTACACCTTGCATCTCGATTTGGTCATCTGAACATTGTGAAGTGCCTGCTCACCCATGGCGCTGATGTGAACTCCAAGAAAGGTGATGGCTGGACTCCACTACATTCAGCAGTGTACTGTGGGCACTTCCAGATTGCTAGGATACTGCTTGAGCACAAGGCAAGAGTAGATGACCAGGATAATGAAGGACGGACTCCATTACACCGAGCACTAATACAGAGTGGTTGGTCTGAGGTTGTACAGTTGTTGCTAGACCATAATGCAGATGTGCATGTGGTTGACAACATAGGACACACTCCACTGCATTACGCAGCATTCAACTGGCAGGGGAGCCTTGAGGTTGCTCAGATGCTACTTGAGCACAATGCAGAGGCTGATTCCCGGAATGGCTATGGATCTATCCCACTTCTCCTTGCATTGGACAGTGGAAACCCTGATGTTGCACGGTTAGTGTTGGACCCCAGTGCAGATGTGCACTTTCACAATGGTGGAGAGCTGTATGCTCCACTGCTATATGCAGCACGCACTGGTCACCTTGAAGGTGTTCAGAAACTACTCAAGCTCAATGATGCAGAGGTCAATTCCAGGCATCCCCATGGATCTACCCCACTTATCCTTGCATCAGAGTTTGGACACACAGATGTTGTGCAGTTATTGCTGGACTACAATGCTGATGTCAATGCATGTGATGTTGATGGTGACACTCCACTACATTGTGCAGCATTCGGTGGTCACCTTGAGGTTGCTCAGATACTACTCAAGTTCAATGTGGAGGTCAATTCCCAGAACAACCTTGGAGCCACCCCATTACATTATGCATCAGGTGGTCAGTTCGAAGGGAACCCAGACATTGTGCAGCTTTTGCTAGATCATGGTACAGATGCACAGGTGCATGACCTCAATGGAAGGACTGCATCTGAAGTAGCTCGTGGCCGACAACGGCAGGAAATTCTACAATTGTTCTGCCAGCACACTGTGGAATGAATGAACGAAATGGTGGCATGTAAGTGACAATTGCCCTGCTTACTATTCACTGTGCATTAATTGACTCTTACCACAGTGATATTGATTCCCCACTATATATGCATGTGAAATCATGTGTAGAATCTTGTTGAGGTCACGAGCGGCTAGTAGAGGTCTGCTACAAGAACGCGCGATGGCGAACAAAGTGCGAGCGCTAGATAGAACAATGAGACTCAGGCTAAGCTTGTAAATGC